>JAQGAW010005093.1:0-10074 GCA_034698025.1 Phthiracarus crinitus | reverse complement strand
ATATGCCTCGATAAGGGAATACAGTACTCAATCCGTCGTATATGCATCTAATCATTCCTTTTCTAGTGAGCCCTACTTTTTTACCATATTTTGAATGAGTGTAATATCGAAGGCATTTAGAATATTGATGAAGGATTTTTGTCAATTTAAGTCCATCTTTCGTAATCACATTGAATCGATACGAGAATATTTGTAGCATTTGAGGCTTTGTTTGTCTGTCATCTATAAAATCAAATAACACCAAATAGTTTCCATATCTGATGTGATTCAGAGCCAATTGTTCCATCAATTCATCTGTAAATGCGTAGTAATTCTCATTCACGAGCACAGGAAATATTTCGTATTCGTGTGGTCGCGTCGAGAGCTCTAAACCAACGATTGGTTTCAATACGTAATCCGCGTGACCTTTTCTGTTCATCCAACCAATAACTCCTATATAATGTACGGGTAACTTATCTTCTTGAGTATCTCTGTATCGGATGTATGACTCAATGCTCATGTCATTCTGCTGTTGTAACGGGTGTTGATCAGCGATAACAATTGTCGTATCTGTTAAATTCCGTGGTATACGTTGTAATGAGTCAAAACTTTCTTGCCGTTCATCGATGACCAATAACTCATCGGTATTTTCTGCAGCAATTTCAACCGTATTTGGTAATTTAACCATAGTTTTATTTTTACTTGTTTCTGATGCTATTTCATACACAAAATCAACATTTAGTTTACTTTTAATCGAATTATTTAATTTTTGACGCAACAATATTTATAAACAATTAGAATTATTATGACGCGATTAAAAAAACGGTTATAATTTAAATTATAAAGTTTTTGTTTGTTAATATTTTTAAAAATTCGTACGAATTTTGATATAATAAATGCGTTATATTGTTAACGCATACTTTATGTTGAATAAGAACTAAGACATTCCTTTCTACTAATGATTACAAATTGCAGTTAATATTAGATTATACATTAGCAGTGATGGAACCGCTCGGCTCTCTCGATCGCGCTCGATAAAATCGAAATGCTCTGCGCTCACTTTCTTTAGGCGCTCGAGCATAAACGAGCGTCAATTCTGGACAACAAAATTTAAGTTAAATTAATTTTTATTCAATTTGACAAATAAATCAATATTTAGTAAATTCATAATTTTAAAATTAAGTTTTATAGACTATTGAATGATTTTATTCAAATATGTTCGTGCTATCCATACCGTAGTAATAATTTTTAATCTAATTATTTAAACTTTTTTCTAATACCAATGTAATATTTTCAACCGACGCTCTGAACGCTCGCTCACGCTCACCAGTGGACGCTCACCGTTCGCGGTAAAAATTTAACGCTCAACACTCACGCTCAGCTCTAAGCGCCATCCGCTCGAGCGTTGCCCATCACTGTACATTAGAGTAAGAAATTGACAAAAAAGAATTACTCCAACTCCAATCAACTCCGCAACAACTCCAACAGAAATCATAAAACTGTTTCCATCTCCACTAAAAATTTGAATTTGTACACCAACTCCAGTATAGTCACATTACAACTCCGAAATTAATTATATTTTTTTAATCAACCAGTTTATTGTCATTTATTTATTTAACCTAATGCGCATCACGTATTTCAAAAACTTTTCAGATAAATTGTATGAAAATTTTAGAATATCTTTAATAAATTAAAATTAATTAACCCTATACGACAAAAAACACTAGAGAAAAACGTTAAATTTCATACTTCAATCGAATGATGCCAAATTTTGATTAATATTTTAATTTAGTGATGAATGTTTTAATGGTTTTGAGTAATAGATTTAATAATTTTTGAATTTAAACTTTTTTGTTAAATAATACGCATCCATGTATAATACATTATACAGTATGTTAAATTCATTATGCATGTTAAATTTTATTATAAAATAAACTTTTTTCTTTAGATTATGCGCGCATTATATACGGATCTTTAGGGTAAAAAAATATATTTGTTATAAATTACAAAAATCATTTATTTTCTTAAAAAGATTTTGAATGGAAAACAAAGAAAAAAATTTCCATTTAACAAAGAATATTTAAAATATATTCACACCAAATTATTTAAGCTAGTTATGTGTTTAGAGATATAATCATAAATCGACAGCAAAAGACTAATGTCTAAACTTGATTAATGAATATGTTGTTGAGTACTAGTGATTAAAGTCAGCTCAAAACCCGAGCTTTAGCTGAGCTGAGCTGAGAGTTATCAAATATTTTCAGAGTTGAGCTGAATTATTTACAGCTCAAAATATTTTGAGCTGAGCTGATGAGCTGAAATTAGTCTTTATAATTATATTTTTTTTTATGAAAACACAAGATTTAAAAACTCGAATTCGGCGAGCGAAACGATAGTCTAATTCTGATTAAAAACTGTTAAACTGTCACATAACTAGTTTATTAAGTTTTGTTGTTATTATGGTTAATGTATGTTAGATATAAACAATACAATCATTTGTAATTCAGAGCTAAAACTTAAACTTTGGTAAATAGTAAGCGAGATTTGCACTATTTATAAATAATTTTAAATTATTTTTGCTAAATTTATACTTAAACTGCAAAAAAACGCTGTCATTGTACAGCAAGTACTAAACTAAGAAAAACTTCTCGGTGAAAACCGAAATTTCCTATCGCTAGTCATGACATAAATCACAAGATATCTGTTAAACTAAAATAGAAATGATCATAATTAAAGCTAGGAAAATATTTTATTTTCTTATGTGAGAATATTGAATATATTATTTTCTTAAAATCTAAAACATTGAATATATATTTAAGAGAAACAACTAAAATATTGACTTACAGAAAATTTTATTTGACGGTATTTTCCAAATTTTTTCTTTTTTCTTTAAAACTCTTCTAATGTTAAGGCCCAAGTTTTTAAATATAATATTGACACCATTCACAAAATAATTTATAAATATTAAAAAAAGCCCTAAAATATTTATTTATACATTTTTTAATAATTTTTATTTATTTTTACAAACCAGATAATTACTTTATTTTTTTCTTAATAAAAATTTAATATTTAAGATGTTCTAAAACTTTCAAAACTAAGTAGAAAATTTTTGAAATTTGTTGTAAAAATAATTTGGTCTTAAAAACTCATTAAATTTGAATGACAATTTCTTAAAAAGTGAAAAATAATTAAAAAATATTTTATATTTGTTAAAGGCCAATATATTTATTTATATTGATTAATAAATTCTGGAAAATAGCTTAAATTTAAAAGTAATCACAAAATAATTCTCAGTTTATTCGAGCTAACAGCTATAAAAAATATTTTTTATGTAAAATTCCTAGCTTTAATCATAATTGGTAAAACAAAAAATAAACAAAAAATTTAATACACGAAAAATAAAGTACAAAATACAAAAAAAAAGATATTTTTAACTATGGTTATGAATAATTAACATAACGCAGTAACGCTTATATTATATTTTGGTCAAAAGTAGCGCCTATTTAATCTTATATCGAACGAGTTGTCCCATGATTATACACACAAAGTTTTGTAAGATAACTACACCTTATTGTATAACGCCTAGACTGACCAGACTTTTTTGATTAAAAACTGGATTTTTCTAAAAATTTCACAAAAATAAACTGGATTTTAAACTGGACACATACATAAGGCATTAAAATGTTCTTTATTTGCACTTTATTAGCACTGGACTGGTATCATAAAACTGGACAATCCAGTGCAAAATGGACGTTCTGGTCAGCCTAATAACGCCATGCCGTAAATGTTATGCGTTACCAAAAGATTATCGCGTATACTGTATACTAATTGAGATAAAAGTTTGATGTTTTAAATAATTTTTTACTGTTGAATTAAATAATGTTCAGGTTTAATAGTGGTTTAGAAATGATATTGTAATAATATAATGAAAATTATGATTAGCTGTCACTTTTATCCTGTCTCGATATAACCAAAAAATTCAAAGAATAGTAGTTTTGTCTCACCTTTTTTGGGCAATTTAATCAATTCATTCATTTCAATTCAAGAGAATAATATTATTTTCCATTAAATAAATTGTTTTCGATATATGGTAATAAATGGAAAACTAAAATCTATAAACAGTATCCATTATACTAGATTTAAATAAATAAATAAATTATCCTATAAAAATTAATTTGGTTTCGCGACTAAAACGTTTTTCTTGTTTAACAACACACAAATAACGAAACAAGAAAATAGAGATAATCGGCACAACTCCGAAGATAACAACGATGTTTCAATAAAGATTAAAATAGCATTTTATTCAAATAAAACGGCAGGCGCTGAGAGGACTCACGATTTGGGATTTTATTTCATTTATTTGATTAGCATCCATACAATTAACTGAATGATCGATCACTTTCAATCGTCATAATTGTTTTTTAAATTCTAATTTTTTTCGATTCAATTATTAAGAGACGAATACGTGTTAGCAATTATTTTTAAGGATAGTGTTTGAAGTATCGACTATAGATTCGGATGGGAAACATTTTTTAAGAAATAGGTTTATCACACATAGATGTGTTTGAGGAAAGAAAACTTTAATTTTATTCCAACATATTTATTACCGGTACTAAAATAATACTTTTAATACAGCATACGTTATATTCTTTGAATAATTTTCCAAATTTCTGCGTCGATATCTGTTACATCAAAACGGTTAGTCAGAAATAAAATTAGGTTTGTATTATGCAGTATATTTAACAAAAGTTTTCAGTAGAATAAGAGCTTATCTGAAAATCTTTTACTGAAGTTTGATTTTTAAAAATTCCAATTTCTCAATAAATTAAGGCAATTTAAATTATTTGTTATACTATATAAAAGTCAGTTATAAACTATTTACATTTTTATATTTAAACTAAATTATAAAATATATCGATTCACTATTTATAATTTCCATACTTTACGAATATTGAAGAAAAATTATTTTTATTATTATAACTAAAATTAATATAAGATTTTAATATCAATTAATATAAAATTTGAATCGAAACAATTTGTTCAGTTGAAGCAAACAATAAATATAACTAAAATTACAACTGAATAACTAATCTCTTCATTCATCAATAGGTCTCGGACAGGAAAAGCTGATATTATGTTTGCGAATTAACCAAAATCTTCGAGCAGTCAAAACGCCTTTATTTCTGTACTGAATTTCTTGAATATTCGGCAGAATAAAGCTAATGATATTGCGGTATTCCTGGTGACGAGAAAGCGTTTGCCATGTGATCCGAACGTTGGCCACAAAATCTCTGTTCTGTGCGGTATCCAACTGTGGCTCTAATGGTTGAACACCGAAAGGATTTGGCCGGAAATTGTATCGCTCGAAACGGAAAGTTGGATATTGTAACTGTTTTCTATACAGATAACTCATTCGGCACAACAGATAGTAATATTCATTCTGTGGGTCAGTATTGTCCATCAGTATGAATATATACCAATGGTCTTTAATTTCGTTACCATTTTCGAGTATAAGTGTTTCCTCTGCCAACGAAAATAACAACTGTTGTCCCTCACAATTGAATCGCACGCAATCATTGATATCTCTTAAGTTCATTACAGTGGATAATGTCGGTGTGGGTCTGCGACCAGAAACATCTAAATCGCATTGCAATGTATACCAGTCAACCACTATTGGATGGACGAACACATTACTTGGTGTAAACAGACAGTAACGCCAATCGCCATTTATATTATCCATAGTAATCCTTATGGCATTCACTCCTTCGGCAACCATTACAATCTTTGGCCAGTTATGTCCGTAATTTAAATGAAAGAAATTCTTCATAAACCCACCGATATATGAAACATATTTATTTGAGCCATCGATTATGGCAAATGTATACGATTTCAATAGCGCTGTATATGTCGGTTGATTAACGGTTGGTTCTTCACTATCAATCAAAAGCGCATGCTTTGTCACGAAATAACCAACTCTTGGAACGAATGGTTGATGACTGGTATCCAATCGAAAGTTGCCTGTGATGTCGCGATTATAAGCGATTGGCTGATCATAAGTCAATCGAGTCACTCGTGGCAGATACCATAGACTTTTGCCACCATATATGCCTCGATAAGGGAATACAGTACTCAATCCGTCGTATATGCATCTAATCATTCCTTTTTTAGTGAGCCCTACTTTTTTCCCATATCTAAAATGAGTGTAATATCGAAGGCATTTAGGATATTGATGAGCAATTTTTGTGATTTTACGTCCATCTTTCGTAATCACATTGAAATTATATAAGAATACTTCTGGCATTCGAGTCTGTTTTTGTCTGTCATCTATAAAATCAAATAACACCAAATAGTTTCCATATTTGATATGATTCATAGCCAATTGTAGCATCAATTCCTCTGTAAATGCGAAGTATTGTCCATTCACGAGCACAGGAAATATTTCGTTTTCGTGTGGTGTCGACGAGAGCTCTAATCCAACGAGTGATTTCAATAAGTAATCCGCATAACCCTTTCTGTTCATCCAACCAATCACTCCGGTATAGTTTACTGGTAACTTTACGTGTGGAGAAACGTTGTATGGGATGTATGACTCAATGCTCATGTCATTCTGCTGTTGAATCGGGTGTTGATCTGCGCAGACAATTGTCGGATCTGTTGGATTCCGGGGAATACGCTCTGATGCGGCAAAACTTTCGTGTCGCTCATCGATAACCAATAACTCATCGGTATTTTCTCTTGCAATTTCAACTGTATTTGGATGTCTAACCATAGTTTTATCTTTACTTGTTTCTGATGCTATTTCATACACAATATCAACATTTAGTTTACTTTTAACGAATGATTTAAATTTTGGCGCAACAATATTTATAAACAATTAGAATTATTAGAGCGTGAATAACGAAAAATACTGGCTATAAATTAAATTATTAAGTTTTCGATTGTTAATATTTTTAATAATGGGTACGAATTTTGTTATAATTAATGGGTTATATTGTTGATGTATACGTTATGTTGTACTCAGACATTCCTTTCTACTAATGATTACAAATTGCAGTTAATATTATAGTTAATATACATTAGAGTAAGAAATTTACAAAAAATTTACTCCAATTCCAATCAACTCAAACAAAAATCATAAAATTGTTTCCAACTCCACTCGAGCTCCACTAAAAATTTGAATTTTTACACCAACTCCCATATAATCACATTCCAACTCCGAAATTAATTATATTTTTTTCTCAATTATATTAGTTGATTATCATTTATTTATTTAAAAGAAATATTATAAATTACAAAAATATATATTTTATGAAAAAGATTTTGAAAAGAAAACAAAGCATAAAATTTCTATTTAACAAGAATATTTAAAATAAAGATACTAATTGTTCGACTTTTCTCAAACCACACCAATCCAATCCATTATCTTAAAAACAGAACCAAACCAAACTAAATCACTATTTCTATAATGTAAACCAATCCGAACCAAACAAAACCATTGGTTAAACCATTAAACCATATCAAAAATACAATTCAACATAATTTTATAATAAATTAATTTTAGAATGTTTTTATCAAAAAAGCCTTTACTAGTAATTATTAATTAACTCTATGTGGCTTTTAAAAACATTTGTTAATTAACAGTTTTAATCATTGCTTAATTGTGTGATTGTGATGTAACAAAACACTAAATATATACATAGTGTACCAATTATTTGTATATCTCTAAATAATAGTTAAAGGTTTATTGGTTTTATAACGGTTTTTCTATATTTTTTTAACCAAACCAAACCATCAGAAATATTTAAAATTGAAAAAAATCCGAACCAAACCACAAACCAATGGTTAAAACCATAGTTAAACCATTACACCCCAAACCATTAGCATCTTTAATTAAAAATATATTCATACTAAATTTATTAAGCCAAGGCAGTTATGTGTCGAGAGATGCTACCGTTTAAATCGAAATGTTTATAATTTGATAGCACAAGACTAATGACTAAATGATTAATGTATATGTTGTTGACTACAATATGTTGGTTATCTCTGTTTTTTAAATCAAATGCTGGAAATCAAGTGAGCTGAGCTGAGCTTAAAGCTTGATCTATCGATGCTCAGGAGTAGACTTTTAAGCGGGCCCCGATTTGTCGGGCCCCCGACATAATATTGGGGCCGGGTTAGGGCTTAAAAACAAAAAAGTCGAGCCGCGTAAGGCTTTAATTTTTCACTGAAACATATGCAAGTTTTACCTAATTTATTTTCGATGTAACGATTTCACACCTGAACGAAACTTTACTTAAGCTATTTTTACATTAACCGATAAAATACTGTAACTCTATTAAAACCAAATACAGTGTATAAATTATTGTTTTTAAGATCAAATTATGATGATATTAAATAATACAAAATTATATCTAATTATTAATTTTTTATTTGATCGGGCCTTATCGGGCCGGGCTTTTGCCTTTTTGAAAAAATCGGGATCGGGCCGGTCCTATCACCAAACTGTCGGGCTTCAGTCGGGCTAGGGCCGGAAAATTTTAACAACTTAAAAGTCTAGTATACTGTTTACTGATTGAGATAAAAGTTTGATGTTTTAAATAATTTTTTACTATTGAATTAAATAATGTTCAGGTTTAATGATATGTTTTTAAAATGATATATTTGTATAACATAATGAAAATTATGAATATCCGTGACTTTTATCCTGTCTCAATATAACCAATAAATTACCGAGTACTAGAATAGTAGTATTTAAATTTGATAGTTAAATGTTTTTATGGAGAATGAATAAAATTAAAACCAATATAGTCATTAAATTGTGTTGCATTTATAGATTTGCTTCGATCCATAGAAAACTATATGCTCATCAAAAACCATAGTTTAATTTAACTATTCAAGAATGAAGAGTTTACTTTGAGTGGCTTATATTAATACTGTAGTAACAAAAATCAATCATAAGTTTAGTTTCATTTTGATAATTATTGATTTTTCTATTTATCTGTATTCTCTCATATACAGCCATACAGAAATAAGATGTGCCTCAACTTTTAAGGGCAATTAAATTTTTTCTTTCTATTTTATTCATAGAATAATATTTTTTTTCATTAAATAAACTATTTTCGATATTGCAGTAACAATTGGCAAACTATTTTTAGTTATTTCGCGCTGAGCTATAAGTTGACTATAAAATCTATAAACTAATATCCATTATACTAGATTTAAATAAATATATAAGTTATTTTATAAAAATTAATTTGGTTTCGCGACTAAAACTTTTTTCTTGTTTAACCGCACATAAATAACAAAACAAAAATTAGTTTTTTATTATTGAAAATTATTTATAATAACTTAGATTTACATTTATGGAGTATATTTAACAAAAGTTTTCCTTAGAATTTGTACTTTTCTTAAAATATTTTACTGAAAGTAGGAGACCTGCCCTTATGGACCCGGATAGGCGTTTAACATGGGAGGCATCGCACTGTAGTGTAACCCCTCCCACAGACCATCGCACTGTAGTGTAACCCCTCCCACAGACCATCGCACTGTAGTGTGACCCCTCCCCAGACCATCACACTATAGTGGGGCCACTCCCCAAGCACTAGCACTACAGTACGACATGTTTTTAATGTACACGTATAAAAAGTGATAAAAAGTGACCAAATATAAAAAATGTGATTAAAAGTGACGAAATGAATAAAAAGTGATTAAAAGTGACGAAATGAATAAAAAGTGATTAAAAGTGACGAAATGTAAAAAACATGATTTATACTAACTAAACATGATTAAAAGTGACGTAATGTTAAAATATTTAATATATGACGTTATTTATGAACAGATTTAATTAAAAGTGACGAAACATTTTAAGATTTAAATTATGACGTTATTTATGGACAGATTTAATAAAAGTGATAAAACTGACGAAATAATAAAAATTATGAAGTGGATATTGTAAATAATGGTACAATGTTTTATTTAAAAACTTTTTTATTATAAAACTTATTATAATACATAATACATATTTAATATTACATAATACAGAATACAATTTAATATTATAGTTACAATTTAAAACTTATTACATTAATTTGTGAA
>JAQGAW010005092.1:0-10074 GCA_034698025.1 Phthiracarus crinitus | reverse complement strand
ACTGCTGGAAACTATTCATTATTAATTATTTTCGCTTTTATGAAGTATTCAAACATAATATTGATTTTTTAATTATAGAAAACATAATCAATAATATGTTAATGAATTTAATTATTTTATAGATTTTATCGATTATTGCAATGTATTTCAAGAAAGTCGTTGAAATGTATGAAAAATAAAAACATACGTTGAGGCATAGCATAAAACAGAATTAGCAGCTTGAGGTCGAAAAAATTCCGATTATACACTCCCACTCCCTCCCGCATAAAATATTTTTACTCCCACGGGACTGCTCCCGTAGAAATAAAATTAGCGTTCCTTCACCACCCATCCGAAGTTCCCGCAAATTTACTATAAAAGCTATTATTAGTTTAAGTGAATATTGTTTTACAATAAAGTCCGCATCGGAATTTAAATAATTATTATGCATATTAGCAAAAAATTTAAATAAACATAAACTGAAATATTTTATAGTATATTTATTTTGAATTTATTTTACATAATCAATAGAGATCCAAAATGATAGCATATGCTACTTTTTTTATTTCACCAGTTAGAAGGATACATTTGAAATATAAACTCCATTTATAAGTGCTATTTTTTGCTAATTTTAATAATAACTGCTTTGTCGCTATTTTGCTAAATTATTTGCTATTTTTTCATAATCGTGAAAAATTATCATTTAAATCTAATATGTTGTACGAAGCCTTTATTATTTTGATAATAAAATCTTTATAACATTGAATTTTTTTGAAAAAAGTAAAAAATAAGTTTATTTTATTAATTAGAGTTCCTTAAGCTCTATGTAGTCAATGTTTTAAAGAAAAATTATTAACAAAAAAAATTCAATGTTTAAAAATTTTGACAATTAACCATCAAAAAGGTAATTCAAATAAAATATAAGTGCTATTTTAATTGCTATTTTCTTAAATTTTTGAAGCTATTTATAGATCTATTTTTCCATGTAATTCTTGCTACTTTTTTTGGATCTAATAATTAACATTTGTGTTAAAACTAAATCATGAAAAAATATTTTATGACGAAATTTTAATCTTTTTAATATGCATATCAATTTTCCAAATACTTGACTATTTCGAAATACTGTTCTTATTCCAGATAAATATTTTTTTATTCCCATTACATTTTTAATTATTATTATTATTAATTTTATATATTATTTGTTAAGAACACATTATTAGAACACAGAACACACAAAAATTTCCTTCTATTTTTTATATTAAATTTTATGGTGTTCTCAAACTTAACGAATGTACTTTCTTTGAATTGCGATCATTTTGCGGGTGACGTTAGACTTCATTGCCTAAAGATTGTGGCAGTTTTGACATACGATTACACGCGAACATCTCCTAACATTAGTTTAAACTAGTGATGGAAAATGTAAATTTGTTTGCGAAAAAAACTTTTTGATTATAATTAAATAGAAAAAGTGAAATGAATTGGTAGCTATTTATTTTTCTAATATATACATATAAAATAATATAATACTATGATCGATAATAGTATTCATCAAATTATTTTTTTGTTACTCAATACTATTGATTCAATACGTTAAAAGCTATAATCATTAATAACGATCACATTGTTTTATCCTCATGCAGTAGGAATCGTGACTTATCCACTCCCAACACACCTCACAACAACCCATTATATAAAAATCGTGAAAATTAACAAACTATAAAAAGAATAAGCAAATTTTACATTAAAAAATAAATTTTTGTTTTTTTAACTTCTAAAAATATGTTCATTCGTCGATAACATTTACATAAAAATCTCGTATTAAAAAATTATCTCATATTATATCTTATTTTAACTTTTCATCATACTTTTTAATAATTTTAAGCCATTGATAAAATTATAATTTTTATAAGCATAAATAAAAATAAATTTATAACATCTATTAATTTATAAAATAATATCATTAAGGACATCCAATTGTAGACTTTTTCAGAGTGTGATAAAATTGTGATCATTCTAGTGATTGGAAATTATTTGAAAACTATTTTTGCATTATTAAAAGTAAGCATTGATAGATTGATTTATTGTAGTATAAAAAGGATATTTCAATATATTTTTTAAATAATTATTAAAAGTCTTTATATGAAGTTTTTAATTACTTTATTTTACTATAGATAATATTAATATTTAAAACTTAATGCATTAGTTTTAGTACAACATAGTTAACATAATAAAGTAAAAATAATATTATAATTTATTCATAGCTTATTCATTTAAATTACAATAATATAGTTCCGAATTCACGGAATAAAATTTATATTATCATAAAATAAGTTAATAAAGAAGGAATTTCATTTCATAAGTTTTTATTGAAATTAATAATTACTGTATTTTACGATTAAAAATTTTTATGTAAATTATTAATGAAATTCATTTTTAGTCGATAATAAATTACTCAATGTATTCATGTAAAACAGTGACATTTATAGTTTATATAAAGTATACTTTTATATATTCAATTAAATTAGTATTAGGTTTACTTTAATTAAATATATTCGTATTTTATTAATAAATTTTAAAAGTTTAGTCAAAAATATAAATTGAAGAAAACATAATTCAAGAAATATTTTAATTTTCAAATAAACATTAAAATATTTAAATCTATTAATACGATAAGCTTAGATTTAAACAAAAGATAGTTGTAATTTAGTCAAAGAAGAAATTTGCATAAATCGATTAAATTTTAAATTTACCAAAACATGCAAAATATCGATACAAGTAAACCATTGCCACCACATATGATCATAGAAAATGCTGGCAATCACTTCTATGAGATAGGATTGTGGCAGTTTATGATTGGAAATGCTAAAAGAAGTCGATTATATTTTAATCCAATTCCATCAATAATTTGTGTTACAATAGTATGCGTTCGATCATTAATCTCAATATTAACTAAAACTGAGAATAAAGATTTTTTTATCAAAATCGGAGATTTTTCTTACTTTTTAAATATACGCTATCATTGTAATATGATTATTACATTAAATTTATTTGTCCCAATTATTAATCAATCAATTCATTACTGGAATTACAAAAATGGTATTTTTCCGTCTTATATGAAAGTAATTGAAATGATGGCTGGATTTGTTTCACCACAATCTATTGGTATTAATAATCAGGAAAATATTCAAAAGCTATTAAATAAATCACGATTTTTATTCAAATTTATTGGCTTCAATACTACTTATATATTCCCTATTTTTTCTTTTATACTTAGTATTTTTCCATTGACAATGAATTGTTCTTTAGAGCAAATAATTTTATATGCAATTCCATGGAGTTTACTATTTTCTTATGCCATAAGTTGTTACACCATATTTATGATTTGGCAAATCACTTATTTTTATTTGATTTGTTTATATTTAAAATTAAAAATCATTGATAATAATTGCAAAATTGATAACAAGATTAAACATTCGTTTGTTTTAAACAATAAAATAATTTTATCGCTTATTAATTCTATACAAACAGTTTTTAATGAAATCAAGAATTATAATGACAATTATTGGGCAAAGTTTGCGTTTTGGCTCTATTTGTTATTCTCCGCTATTATCTCTCTAACACTGTATATCTTATTATTTGGTGTCATGACATCATTAGTTCGGTATATACTTATATACGCGACAGCAATCGCCAGTTTAGTATTAATTGGTTTCATGAATACTGCTTCATCATTGGCTCATAAAAATGATAAATATTATGCTTTGGTTTTGAAATTATATTCACGTAATATTAAGCGAAGACTTGATTTAAAAATGAGATTAAAGGTAATAATTACAATATAGAGGTAGTATATAATTAAATTTAGTATTTTAAATAGATTTTATAATTGAATACTACGGTCTGCAGAATCGTTAAAAATATTTAGTGGGAAATTAGTAATATCTTAGACAATAGTTCTATATATATTAATTAACTTAAATTAAACTGAAAATTTAGGTATACTATATTAATTTATATCATCAAATTCATAATGTATTATAATATATGAATTTGATATTATAATTCATTTTTGTTTAAATAACAATATTAAATCTTAGAAATAAATTAATTATTTTCATAATGAATATCTAAAATAAATGCAGTTTAAATGATAAATTCAATTAAACGATATCTTAATTATTTGTAAAACATTTAATGGTTTGGAAGATTAATCAGCTGTTTTGCTAGGAGTTATAAATATAGAGGTACACAATATACAAAATTTGGAGAATTATTGCCAGTTTTAAGTTTATAAATTAATCATAAATTGTTGAAAAATATTTCGATTTACTTCAACATTCATGTCATGGATTTTATAAATCATAGAAAATTTTATTTATGAAACATTGGTTTGTTGGACATTAATTAATCGAATAATTTAGTCAAACATTTTTGTTGAGTTTGCTGAAGATTTAAGTCGTTACAATTAAAATAAAACCGTTAACTAAAAATACTAAAAAATTAAAATTATTCAAAATAATTAATCGTATAAATAAATTAAATCGGGTTTTCTTTATTTTCATCCTCAATAACCATATTTATATTTTCGTCACACTTTACATTCTCGACAGACATGATTGACTGTTTCTCTGCGTTGCTAATCAACACTTGATCGTCATTGACAGCTCTAACCGAAGCCACAGAACGCCTGCGATTACTACGCTTATTATTAACGTTCGCACCATTTCTTTCTCTCCAGTTTTCATCCAAAACGCTGCGCGAGTTATCCTCATTCAGAGACTGCCTTCGCTTATGCGGTACATTAAAACTACGATAACCAAACGACCATCGATTAAACCTAGTAATGTGTGCGTTGTCATCCTTAACAACACTAATCCAGAGATGCACATTTTAACTGTTAACTTTTGACTTGACCCGTTAACCGGTTAAAATCAAGGTTAAAAGTTAAGAAATATGTGATTAGTTGAAGTTAAGAGTTAAAAGGTTTCTTAACCCGGTTAAATTTTAGCATAACCCGAGTTAACAGGTTAACTATTTATCAGTTTTATAGAATATTATTAAGATATCTGGCAACTTGAAAAATTATTTTAGTTTTAAAGTTAATAAAAAATTTAAATAAAATTATTTTTCACGTTATAAATTTCTATTATAAAAATTTACTTAGAATTTATTTCTTTAATTTGTATTATTTTACTCATATTTGATTTTATTATTAATTTTAGAATATCGAGTCAAAAAGGTGAGTTAACTCGAGTCAAAATTTGTTTAACCGGTCAAAGTTATAGTTAAGAATGTTATTAACCTGTTAATGTTAAAGTTAAAATAATTTTACGAGTTATTAAAATAATATTGCGAGTTAAGGTTAAGAGTTAAGACATTTCTTTAACTTTTGACTTTTGTGCATCACAATACTAATCTTTTAATTACCGCTTCGAACGCAATCTTAAATAATATTGTTATAATTACGATAACAAAAACTGCTTTTGAGATCGAATGCGGTTTTGTGAACGAATACGTTCTAATATAATGGATCGTTAAGTATTATAAAGTTTAACCAATATTGTAGATAAAGATTTGACGGGTCGGTTAACCCGACGATTTTACCCGATGGGTTTCTTATCGGTTCTGTTCGGGTTGCTTTTTATCATTACTCGGTTCGGGTCGGGTTGAATAAACTTCTTATTAGTTAACCCGAATAAAATCGAAAACCCGAAAATTAATTTTTGGTATGAAATTTAAAGAATTCTATATGAATATTGACTTTATAAAACTTCAATTAAGATTCTTATAAGCATCTTTAGTAATCCACATTTTAGTTATTCAAATATTAGTAGTTTTAAAATGTATAGTAAACTAAAAGTTTTCATTATATTCGATACAAGTTTTGTTTTTCTACAATAAACGTCTTTTTAAGAAATTTTAAATGTCAATTGTGGGGTTTTCGGGTTTCTTGACGGTTCGGTTCGGTTCATATAATTTCTCTGTACACTTCGGGTTAAATTTAAGATATGTCGGTTCGGGTCGAAGAACCACTACCCGCTAACATCTTTAATTGAAGTTAAACCAATCAATAGTTGAAATAACTCTGCATGCATTTAACTTCTTTGGTGCTGTTTTCCATGCGTTGTTTTATTAATTTCTTTCATTATTCTATATTTTATTATAAACTCATTTTTCAAATATTTAATAAAATAATAAAAAAATTTAAGGAATATGTGTATTTATTTTTTATAAAATCAAAAAGGTTTCAAATGAATATTTCGAACATATATCGTACAAAAAGTAAAAACATTTATAAAACTAAAATATTATAAAATGATAAAATTGAAATTTAAGCGCAAAAATTATATGTGATTTCCTATATTTTCTTCACGTAAACTATATGTATATTTTCATCCAGTTTATCCATTTAAATATTTGGTTCTGATATCGGTTCGCCACCAATCTCTGTCACATTCATCGCATTCTTACCCTCGTCTTCTCCCACAACGACATCAAACTCTAATAATCTTTTCTCAATAACGCTATCCCTCAGTATTGTTCCTTTACTGAGAATGAACGCAGAATTGTTCACAAGTACTTCCGTTGACATCGAATTGGATTGTATTATAACGCCATATCCGAATGCGTAGTCATACCAATCAATTATTCCTGTAACTCTTTGCGGTTTAAACTTTTTTGGAGATTCTTTAGATTGTTTTCCAGTAATTTTTCTTTTATCCATTTTTGCAATGTTTTATTTCTATTTAACTAATATAAACAAGTTTACAAATTAAGTATATAATACGATGCGAATTAAATTATAAAATATTATTTTGATAATTTTTTTAAATATTTGATGCAATCTTATTGGCAATTAATAAATTTAAAATTATGAACTATAAAAATGTGTGCATTCAAATATTAGAGACAAATTTATTGCATAAACTTGACTAATGATAAAACATGTTAACATTAGTAATCAATTAATTTGAGACTAACTAAAAATCACTAAAGTTCAAAAGTATATAATTTTATATATTTAAAGTTTGATTAAAATGTTCAAGATATTACAAATGTTAGAAAGAATTATATCGTATTAAACTTAAAACCAAGCCTATGACTAAGGCTGGATTAGGGATGAAAGCTGGAGCTCATGGAGCTGAGCTATCATAAGCTGGATCTTATATTAAGCTCATTTATTTAACGTTTAAGTGATGCATTTATCAGATCAGTTCACATATGTTTAGCTCAAACTCGGTATATTTTCACATAGTTTAAAATAGTTTTCAATTCCTGCTTCAATAAGCATATAAATTATGATTTAAAATTTAAAATAGATTGAATAATGAAATTTTTCATTTAATTTTGAGTCATTATAATATTATTGTAATGTATAGAAAAAATATTAAATAAGTACAATAAAATTTTTCATAAAAATATAACTATAAAAGTAATTTCAGTTCATCAGCTCTGCTTAGCTTTATCGATATCAAGCTCAGCTCAAAATTTTTTGCTTTTACTTTCGCTTAAGCAAACCCACCCCGACCTATCAGGACCCCATCCCGACCAATCAGGATCAAAGAAAACGAACAAAAAAAGAATATTTATTATCACAATTTATAAACAGCCATATTTCACAAATCATTAAAAAATCAAATTATAATATCTGTTATAAATCACTATGAAATTAAAAATCAGTTTATTACTATTTTAATCATTTTATGAAATAAAATAGATTTTCAATTTTCCGTCTGATTTCTAATGTACGAAAATGGTAACAATTATCTCAATGGCGAAAACAACACCACTTGCGAGTACTGCGTAAACGTAAAGATAAAACAGTGGTAACATATCGCTTAACAGTCCTGTAGTGTACGTGTCTTCGGATTTGGTTCTCTTCGACAGCGAACGTAGTAAGCAGTCTGTAACACACTTTATTCTGATACTGTACATCATTTTGAATAACTCTTGATTCATCCATTGTCCGAAAATTGCCATCTATTTCAGTCTATAGATTCTGTGAACCAAAAGATTAGTGTTCTTTCGGTTAAAATATTATTAACTTTATATCAGTTTTAATGCTAAATAATGAAATACTGTATACATTGAGTTGATTTTATCGATAATATTTGTGTCCAAGTTTTTGGTGAATGCGATTGCGTTTGACGTGTGAAATATTAGACGAGATTCGTAGCGATTATTTTTGGATTTATCGAACAAGACATGACCATTGATATCCGAAGTCTTAACTCTGACGATATAAGAGCCAATTTTTTATTGGCCAATGAATAACAAATGATTTTTGTCCAATCGTTTTCCTGTCCACTAAACCCTGATTGTTATTCTGTTTGATTCGTCGCCAAATTTTTTTGATGTCAATTGATTTTTCATCCTAAAGTAAAACATAATAATTTTGAAATCTTATAAAAAATCAAATTCTTTTGACTTTTACTTGAAAAAAATCCTCTAAAGCCGATCCACTTCTTATCGATGGAATAACATAACTGCGTTTTACTTCGATCGTATCGATTCCTGAATCACTTTTAATGGTCATTAAATACGCGTTTATCATTTTATTGATTGAATACCAGAAAAATATCATTGAATAAAAATAGGTCATCTAAACCTTATGTTAAGTCTAGACGATAGTTCTGCGAGAAATTTGCCAAAAACTCCGTGAATGCTTTTGATAACGATATTGCTATGTTCATCGTAAACATGAATTAATAGTGGTTTAACTTTTTATTTATTATAGAAAATATATTAAAATTTTATTTGTTTAACAAAATAAATTTAATTAGAGATACACGAAACTTACTTCTAGCGAAACAATACGTAACTTCATTTTTTTAAAATTGTGTGAATATTATTTAATTTAAATAATGTGCAATAAAGTGTCGTTTTAATCAAAAGTTTTGCATACACCATTGAAAATTCTAAAGTAACACCCATTAATAAATTATTAATTTAAAATTTTACCAATTGTCTTACTAAAAAGATACTAAAGCTACTTTAAATTACTAGCTATAAACTTTTTTAATTTTGCGAAATTTTGATAATTCTTTAACTTAAAATGTAATATTTTAAAAAAATGAAGTGTTATTTTTAATGGTAATTTAGGATAATTTTGCAGCAATTAATAGCACTAATTTGATATAAATAAATTGTATTATGTTCATAAACCCAATCATTGATACATTTTCACATTGTATGGCAACATTAAAAAAGTTAATAAAATTCATAATTATTATTATTGATAATCAATTTATTAATTAATGTAAAAAATTATTTCTACCACTATTAGTTTATTAATAATCACCAAAATCGCCATTTATTTATATTTTATGAATTGATTGAATAATATTAAAGAATGAAACGATACGAACCATTTTAGTAATAAAAGCATAAAAATGTTGAAACGAATATTATATTGAACATAATATTAACAATTTTCGCTGATAACTTTGAAAGAGAACTTAAAGAAAAAACTTATTCTTGGATCTGTCTTCTAAATCTTTAGCATTCATTACCATATAATCCAAAAACTTTTGGCCTTCAATTTTAATGTCATCGATGTTAGCCATAATTCGATCAACAAATTGTTTGCTACTCTTGTTCTGTGCTTTTATATTCGTAAGCTCTTTGAAGTAGTATTGATTCTCATTCGTAAGTCTCTCGTTCTCCTCTTTCAACACTTTGATATCCATTTCCCTATTCATACACTCTTCCTCGATATCAAACACTTTTTCATTCAGTTTTCTGATCTTATTAATGTCCATATTATTTATTCGTTCGAGTTCTGATAATTTTACTACCAATTCGTTGCTTTTTGTTTCCATAGTTTTGATTCGTTGGGAAAAATTGCTGAAACATTTGTGTAACTTTTTCTGTCCATTAATTACACCAATCATTGCATATCGCGTGTGGATTATAAGCGCAACTTTTCCTGTGTTCGCTTAAGTACTCGAAAATAATGATTTGTTCGCAGCCATCATCTTTAAAATCGCAATTAAATCGTAGTCTGTTTAGTAAATTACTTAAAACTCGCGGAGGTTTTGATAATTCATTGATCGAAAGATCGCTTCTATCGTTTGGACACGATTTGCTCGTTTT
>JAQGAW010005091.1:0-10075 GCA_034698025.1 Phthiracarus crinitus | reverse complement strand
ATTAATTTTGTGGCTCTCGTCCGAAACAAATTTTGTTTTAGTGTAATATTCACTATTAAAAATATTCTAATTATTATTAAGAATAATAAATTACATATTAAACAATGTATCTGTTATTTTAAAGTCAAATTTATATATTTTTAATTTTATTTTTTTCTTTATCCTAAACCATAAATTATAATAAAGCATAACATAAAGATAAGCGGAATAGTTTTAATTAAATGAAATACTTCATGATTAATAATTTTGGTTTCATAAGGGTTTATGCATAAATCATAACTTATGGTTATTCAGTAATGAATAGAGAATCAAAATAATAGCATTTATGGCATATAAAAATAGCGCTATAAAAGCATTAATAAATGACCGAAATAGTACATATAAATAGCATTTAGAAATTTTAAAAATTACCTTAATTTTAACTTAAAATCAATTTTCCTTTAATTTAATAGTTTTCTTACTCTATTTTATTTAGAATATTTTTAAAATTTTAAACAAAATATTCTTTTTTAGCTATAAGTTTGTTACTATTTAATAGTAATAAAAATATTAAGGGAAGGGTAACATAAAATCGTCAGATTAAATCGTCATATTTCATCGGATGAAATAGCATTTAATAGCATTTCTAGCATTTATCTTCAAAATAGCTAAATATAGCATTTATGAATGGAGCTAAAACTACTCCATACTATGTGATTCGTGCACAAATTCAATTTTATGGATCAAACATATGAAATAAAAAAGTAGCAAATGCTTTTATTTTGATTATCTAGTAATGAAGTTTTATAAATTTTAAAAAAAACTGTCAAAAACGATCCTATCAGAATATAACGCCATTACAAACTAGTGTCTAATACGAACTCTAACCGTGACATATGATTCACCTATTTTATTAAACTTAATTAACAAATCCAATATATTGTTATATATGATTATATTCAATACAAATGTGATAATTAAATAGTGAATTAATAATTAAATTTATGTATAGATTTTAAGAAATAAATGAAAAAATATATTAATTAGTGCTTGAAGTTGTTGTAATGGGTTGTGTGTATGGATTGATTGAATAAGCTTTTCTCTAAGAGAATAATAAAATAGATTCAAAAACATGATATGATAAATTCTTTTGTGTTTTTTGAAGTAAAACACATTAAATACTAATAATAGTAGATATATATTACCTCAATTTTCTTAACGCATACCAAATAAAGTAAAATGAAAATTTGAATAACGAATAAAGTAATTGCGATCACAACTAATATCGTAAATAATAATTTTCTATTTCCATTACTATTCTTCACAGTAGTATATGATCCATTCGTTGGTATCTTCGTCTCAATGTTTTCATTACAATTCAAATATGTTCGCAAATTTTCAATGCGACACTAAATAAACTAATAGATTATAAATATCGTATTGGCTTACGAAACTTAAACATTACATAATCACTTAATTCGTGTTCATATGTAATACAATATTTATTTTGTCCATTGATATAGAATAAAATAACGGCTGCATTACTATTATTGTTACGAATTGGTAATATCCCTGTTATCTCAAGCGATTCATCGATGGTATATAAATATTTGGCAGTAAACTTGTGATTTGGGTCACTAGTTATATCTTCACATGTTCTTTCCATGTCTATAGGCCAACGTGTAAGCAATATTCTTCTTCGGTTATTGATATTTTTACTGTCCCTTTCAACAAACAAAAATCTATTATATTTACTCATTCTTATTGATATCGGCTGATACGCAATAAATCGTTTCATATCTATATCTCCGTATGAAAGATCATCGCAATTCAATTGCTTTTGTGATATAGATTTTGGAGACTGAACACAATTAAATCGTTTAGTTTCGAGCTGTAAGATAATATATATTTTACTAAAATAAATTTTATTAATAAAATAAATATGGATTCACTTTATAGAAGCATTTTAGTCTAAAGGGAAGATTAACGAGTTTGTGATGATAATAATAAGAGAACGCAAATCCTGTGTGATCAGTGTCACCGCTTCTCACGCCATCATAAATAAATAATGACTCAATCGTATAATCATATATTAGCCATTGATAACCATTCAATACTATATTATGTTCTCCGTGTGTATTATTTATCATTTGTGTAAATGCGTAATCAATTCTAGTTTTATTTTGTATTTTCATTTGATAACAGATATCCAACGGATTATCGCAATTAATCGATATAAAGGCTTTATTTATTTTAGAATTATTATATTTTTACAATAATAAAATGTTTAGTTATTAATGTTACAATCTTTAAATGACTAATACTCACAAAGAAGAAGTAAAGCGATGGTAATAATCATTTTGCAATCAATCAATGAGTTTGGATATCGTATTTCATTTAAAAATATTTAAAAACAAATTACTTTTTTAATAAATTCAATATATATGAATATACAAATTAACAAATATAGCTTAACAATAGAAACTATTTAATATGATAGATATAAGTTTTAGTTTAATTGTTAGCGCGTTGTATCTTTAACAATACATAAAATTGAGTTTAATGCAACATTTTATATGCACAAATTTAGTTAATCGTATGACGATTCGAATACAAAAATATTCATTAAATATTCTGTAAAATAAAAACTATAAATAAACTGATTTTCTTTATTCTCAATCTTTGTTTTGAGTTTTTTAAATAAGTAATTTTTTACATTCAATCAATTAAAAATTTTTTCAATAATTTATTCGTTGTACCTGTATAATAAAACTAGCAATAAAGCCCGGGAAATAAAGTAAACTCATTTTAGAATAAAAATTTTAAATTAATATTTTTTGTAAAATCTTGACAAAGCTATACGCCATCTCAGACCTGACAGATCCAAACCCAACCCTAACATAAACGATACCAACCCATCCAAACCCCATTAATACCATTCGGTCCAACCCGCACCGACCCAACCCAACAACACCACGGCCACCCATGACCCCACCGCTAATTCCTGACCCCAACCCGATCCCCTCCACGACCACCTTGGACCCCACCCCGACCAACCTGACCAACATAGACCACATCTCGCCTATCCTAACCCCTCTCCACACACATGACCCTATCCCGACCCCAATTTGAAGTTTTTTCCCACCTTAACCCCCAAAGGGAGGCTCACTAGCTCCAAACCCCTCCATTTGATCCCTAATAATTAAGCTAGATCCAATGATAAAGGTGTCAAGGGGGTGGGGAGGAGCCTATAAAGGGAACCACAGACAAACAAACAGACAAACTTTGAGACATATATTAAGATATCTTTATCTTATAAAAGGTTAATAAGGAGCAATATCTAAATTTTACGCCAGCTTTATCTTTCAATAAGTTCATCGCTGAGTTTCAATGACGAAATATATACAGTAAGTCATAAAATGGATTGATGTCGTCAACGATACTCTTCACCGATTATAGTAGAAATTCTAATGTATCAAACAATAGTAATTTTCTGTCGACAACCACTTATTAGAGGTTACATGAAGTTATTCTAAATACGCGTTTAAAATGAATATTTTAATATCAATGATGTAAATTAATTCGAAACAAAAACAAAAGCTTGCATAAAATTTCAAAAAATACTGAATCAGTAGAAACAAATGTCATGAACATCTGATTGGATAAGTTTAAAATTAATTCAAGGCTTATTTCACGAATTAATTATTTAGACTATATGCTACGATTCAAAGGTTTTTTTAAAACTATGCAAACTATTAGTTATTGAAATGCACTTAAAATAAAAAATAAGCAAAGATGGTGTGATAAAACTTTTTTCAAATATTTTCAAAATCAATTCATAATATTATATGAAGAGCAATGTCTACGACAATAACTCCTACAAACGCGGAGAATTCAGATCACGCACAACTGGGTTCCGCAACGCTTACTATAACCGATATTTCGGTTATAATCGCGTACTTTATTTGCATATTTGCTGTCGGATTTTGGGTTAGAATTTTATTTTCAAACAATTTGTTTTTCATTAAAAGTTTTATCATTCAATATACACAGTCGTCGAAAAAAAGTAAAGCCGATTCGGTGAGCGGTTATTTCTTGGCAAACAAAAGTATGCATTGGATTCCAGTAAGTATTTTGCTGGTTATATTAAAAAATGCTAAATAATATAATTGTTATGATTGAAAAGGTAGGCGCATCGCTATTTTCGAGTTGCATCGGTTCCGAACACTTTATCGGTTTATCAGGTTCTGGCGCCAGTTCTGGTATAGCAGTTGCAGGTTTTGATTTGAATGTAAGTTTATAGTAGTATTATACGTATTTAGGTTTATACGTATTTACCATATTATATATCTATATTAATAATTTATATTTTATCCGTCAATCTTAAAGTCAATATACGTGTTGCTGATATTAGGTTGGATTTTCGTACCCGTTTATACCGCATCGGGAGTTAGTATCATTTTTTATATATTTTATTATTACCAACAAAATTATATCCTTATTTTTTAATCAAAAGGTCTACACAATGCCTGAATACCTGTGCAAACGATTTGGTGGCCAAAGAATTCGAGTGTATTTGTCAGTATTAGCTTTACTGTTATACGTATTTACAAAAATATCTGTCAGTGATTAATATTAATATTTTATATATCTTTTTAAAAAACTTACTTTTTTGATAACGATTAATAGGCAGATCTATTTGCTGGCGCGATATTCATTAAACAGTCGCTTGATTTAAATTTATACGTTTCTGTTGGAATACTTTTAGTAATCGCCGCCGTATTCACTATCGGAGGTGGTCTGACAGCTGTAAATATATATTATTGACTTATTTAAAGATATATTCAATATTGTTACTCAATTTAAAATACTAATCAATAATAAAATAATACATTACCCCAACAAAAAATTATTAAAAGCTAAAACTGCTAAAAACAACTTCAAGTAATGAATAGTTTTAAAAATGATTACTTTAATTATTCAGGTAATTTGGACTGATTTCGTGCAAACAATACTGATGTTAATCGGCGCTTTAGTTCTCACGATTTTAAGTATACAAATCCATATATATTATCTAATAATAATTTTGAACAATTGATATTTTTTCGCGGGTTTTGTACAAGAGATACAGATTAAGTATTTATGCAAAAAAAAGTTTAGTCCGAAAAATAGATTGTTCCATAACTACAAAACTTAAAAACAAACCATTAATTTACATCATCCATATATAATATTTTATTAGGTCTTATTCGTGTCGGCGGTTATAAACAGTTAGTGAAAAATTTTGAATTCAATTCCCAACCAACGGATTCTCGTTTCATCTCATATCGCGACGATAATACGTCCTGCAGTTCGGTAACGAAATACTATATGAACCTTTTTCGACCGGCAAATGATCAGGACTTACCCTGGACTGGAATGACGTTCGGGCTAACAGTATCTGCGGTGTGGTATTGGTGTTCCGATCAGGTGTTACTTTTAAGAAAACAATCAAAGGATAAGGTTTTAATCTCGTTTTTCCCAATGGTTAGGTGATAGTGCAGAGGGCTTTATCGGCGAAGAATATATCGCATGCAAAGGGTGGTTGCATTTTGGCCGCGTATCTGAAGATATTACCGCTTTATTTGTTAATATTGCCGGGAATGGCGGCACGAGTTCTGTGGCCAAGTTTTGTGAAATTTTTATTATTGTATTTTTTAGAGAATTTCAGTCTTAATACTATATGCTAATTTTGAACGAATTTATTAGTAATAATTACAAATTAAAAATTTTTACAGATGAAATTGGATGCTCGAACCCAATAGAATGCAAAAACATATGCGGCAGTGAATCGGGCTGTACTAATATAGCGTATCCTCTGCTTGTTTTACGAATTATGCCCACAGGTATTTTGCCATTTTCGATTTCCAACGTGTCCCTAATGGAACCGACAAGAAGTATACCCCATTAGTTGGATTGTTGACCTCATTAACAAAAATTATATTATTTCAATGATAAAAATATTTCGAAAAGTACTTTTATCATAAGGGAAAATTATAAATCAAAACCAATTTGTTTTAACCCCTACCTTCCATAAATTGTAAGTTCAGTCAAAAATTTCAAAAATTATCATTTAAATTAGTTAAGATTTCTGTAGTTTAGTCTTTAGTCGGGAAAAAATTCGAATTGTTTTTATAGATTTGGGCCAAATGCAAAATGTTTTAGCGATAATCTGATGAATTTACACACACCTTTGAATATAAACATAAAAATTAATTTTGTTCCAATTTTTATTTGTTAACATATTAGGAGCCACAGGATTAATGATGAGCGTAATGGTCGCAGCACTTATGAGTTCATTGACTTCTATATTCAACAGCGCTTCCACAATATTCACAATTGACATATACAAAAGAGTGCGTAATAATGCGGGAGAAATAGAGCAGGTTATTGTCGGACGAATATTCGTGTTAGTATTAGTGGCGATCAGTATCATTTGGATACCGATTATCGAGGCGTCACAAGGAAGCCAATTATTCCATTATATTCAAAGTGTTACGTCATATTTAGCGCCACCGGTTTGTGCGGTTTACGTGTTAGCGATCCTATGCGAACGGATTAACGAAAAGGGGGCGTTTTGGGGGTTAATTATAGGTCTTATAGTTGGGATAATTCGGTTTATAATGGAATTTTCGTATAGTGTACCGCTTTGTGGTTCTGGTTTACCCGACCCGAGACCTGCAATATTATCCCGAGTACATTACCTGCACTTCGGAATAATACTATTCGTTATCGTATGTGCGGTCACTATTACCGTGAGTTTGGCCACAGAACCCATCGATAAAGCTTACGTAAATTTATGAAGTTTTTTATTTTACGTTTAATAAGTAATAAATTGATTTATATGTCTAGTTATATCGATTAACATTCTGGACTAAACATGACGAAAGCGTTCGTTTAGAATTAAATGCAGACAATCGTAACGTTAATGACAGCAATGGAGTTAACAATAAATCATTTGTTTCGGACACTAATGAAGTGTTGAACACAAGTTTTGGTTTTTTAAAAGCAATCGATACTGAGAACAGTTTGAATAATGATAATAATAATAATACGAATAAACTTAAATGGCTTTACACTGTTTGTTGCATGAAATCAGAGTTAAATGATAATATTTATTCGCCCAGTAGTGTAACGAATAAGATAGGAATACAGAAATTAACTAAAGAAATGGAAGCAAAACAAGCTGTAAATGACGCGAAAGAGGAACCTTTTTGGGAAAATGTTAATAACATTAATGCCATTATATTACTAGTTATCGCAAGCTTTCTCTACGGTTTATACGCTTAATTAATAGCACTTTAAACGAAAAAGTTTAAATCATAGATTAAAGCATGTATTTACTACTGACTTTGAGATTTCTATTTAATTACATTTTTTGAACTAAAGAAAAATATTAACGTTAGTGTGACTCATTCATAGTTGTTTGTCCAAAATATTCATGTCGTTGTAATGATTATTATTTATAGTTGAAATAACTTTGTGACTTTGAGTTTAACTCATTGAAAACTATTTGTTACATAACAATCGTTTAGAGATTACACCGATTAATAGATAGAAACAAAAATACTATGTATTAAACCATAATAAATTCAACTTTTATTTCTGTGTTACAGATAGTGATTTGCTATTCTATTATTTCCATATTTGGTTAACATTTTGAAATATAGGTAATGAACTGATCATTGAAAATAAAATGAAATACAATCATATATAAGTTACTGTATTGACTGAATCATTGAATAATAAAATCTTTTTCTGATCTATTTATTACTTTTCATTTATTTAAGAAACAAATAAATTAAAATTAATTCTAAATTATCGTTAAAGCTATATCTTTTGGAAATTTAGCAAAAAGTACTAAGAAAATGACGAGTAAGTTAATAATACAGTTTTCAATATGAATTTATCGGCAATAATGTGCAATCAATTTTAGGGCGAAGAGGTATCGCATTAATCATTAATAACTACGAGTTCCCAAACGGAGACTTTCCCGGCAAAGGACAGGACGGACTGCTACTCGCGAAACAATTCAAGAAACTCGACTACAAAGTGATTCTGAAGCGAAACTTGAAGAAAGCGAAAATGTTACGTGTGCTGAAAAAAGTTCGCAAAATGGCGAGCGCTGATCACGACTCGCTAATCGTGGTAATTGGTTCGCACGGCGATGAAATGGATTGCAAAGCGGAAAAGGATATCAAAGACGGCAAAGAGAAACAACAGGTTATATTTGGCAAAGATATCCTAAAAGATAAAGGATTTATTGAGCTGAAGCGCCACGTAATCGATATGTTTAATAACGAAAACTGCCCGAAACTCAGTAATGCGGTCAAGCTGTTCATTATTGATTGTTGTAGAGGTAATTGTTGGAAATCGAATAAATATTGTTGGTTTAAATTTGAAATAAATTGATGTTATCATAGGTCCTCAAGAATATCGCGGCTTCGATATGTCACGCATTGGTATTCGTAATCGATTTTTAAAAGCTAAACCAGTTGCCGGTAATGCGACCGAAACTCCGGTACAGAAGAGAGTGCAGATGTACACGAAAACGGTTGTGATTAACGCAGTGAAGAGTGGGTTCAGTTCGAGGAATATCGATAACGGTTCGATTCTAATGCTGGCATTCGAGAAGTGTTTGCAACAATACTCCGCAACGCATTCGCTCGACGAGATCAATGAATTGGTATAAAGTGTTTCAGTAAAAATATGTATTCATTTTAGTTTTTGTTGAACTATTATAGTTGAACTTAGTTGTGCAACAGTTCGCTATCGAAGAAAAGTTTCGTCAACTCATACAAGTGAAGAAATTGGCGAAAATAAGTGATTTTCGCTTCGAGAAACCGGACTCTTATGTCGACGATACTGATGAGGACACCGATGACGATATCGAGTCGGAAACAGACAGCGATTCTGATAGTGAATCGGACAGCGATGAGACCGTGGACTCGGACTCCGATACGGAATCGAGCTCTGATTCTGAATCGAGTTTCGATTCCGAGTATTCATCGGATTCCGATTCTGACAGTGATAAGTATTAAATGCATTAAATATATTCCATTAATTTGACGCATATTTATTAAAGTTCCTTTAAATTAATCGATTATATTATAAAAATTAATGTGAATAGTTATCAAATCGACAAAATATATTAAATATATTGTTTTGTAATTAATTTACTTTTTTGAATAAATATTAAGCATAACTTGATGATTGTAAATAGGGATTTAAAGATTAAACGAATTACTTAAATCAAACTATAAGTGACGTAATATCAATCAGTTTAAATAATAAATGTTTAAGTATTACTGTCTGCTTATATCTTCCATACGCTCCATCTGTTGCACGTATATCTTCTTCGTTTGGTGGCTCATAAGGTAATAAACTAACATACAACCAAATAAGCTCAAAAATATGCCAAAAACTGACACTCCAAACAAAACACGAACACAAGTAAATAGAATTCCATGCACAACTTCACAATTAGGCGTATCTTTAAAACTGAAATGATGAGCCACTAGATTAACAATAAACGATATATGTTAACAATTGAAATCATTTAACTTATTCAATAATATATATTAAATAAGTTATATTATTTTTAATTTTAATTCAACACTAATTTAGTTCAAATGTGAGATAGTCTAATATATAGTGATGAAAAATTTAACCGAGTTAACCACTAAAATCGGTTAACAGTTAGTTAACCAAGATTTGTTCGGTTAAAAACTCGGTTAAATTTAACGAAAAATCTTTATATGGGTTAACCGCAGTTAACCAGTTAACCGAAAACATAAATTATTTGCGATTTTGAAACATTATTACGCTTATAATACATTGTAATCAGACCTCGGATATTTGGGATTTTCCAAAATTTCACCATAACAACCAAATAATGATATAATATTTAATAACAACCAAATTTTATAAAATATTGACTATATCTAGTGATGCACAAAAGTTATAAGTTAAAGAAATGTCTTAACTCTTAACCTTAACTCGTAAAGTATTTTTAACTTTAACCTTAACCGGTTAATAACTTTATTAACTTTAACTT
>JAQGAW010005090.1:0-10075 GCA_034698025.1 Phthiracarus crinitus | reverse complement strand
ATACACAAAAATTTGGTATATCATATTGAATTAACTTATAATATAATATAAAGTGAGCTCATTGTGTATGTTCATACCATAGTTACAGTCCATATGTAATGTTTGTAGCATTAATAGTGCATTGATTACGTAACAGAGTTTTTTCATTTAGCACTATTAATGCTACAAACTTTACATATGGACTGTAACTATGATTTGTAATGACTCATTACTAATGAGTAAAGACTGGATTTTTATTCTTTTTCAATTATTTCAAGTTCATCCAATTTTTTACCTATACGTTAAATTCTTTAAAAAACTACAAAATATTTCTTATTAAATTCAATTAAATTATTTAATTGAAAAACTTTTATTTAAACAACAATAATTACACAATTTCAGTGTAATTTATTTGTGTTGCCGACACTATTTCAATTAAATTAGAAATATGCATAAGAATATTCGCATAAATTCATCGCAAAATCTTCAAAAAATATTTTTTAAGCATTTATATTCTTTTACGAAAAATCCGGTCTTTAGTAATGAGATATACAAAAAATATATCTCTTATAATAGAAATCTTGCGAATCAAATAAATCAAAACATCATTTACTTTATTAAATTTCATCGATTGAATAAATAGTTAAAATTAAATTTGAGTTTAATTTATATCCACCATCCAAACAGCGAAGTAATGCCATTTATAAATCCCTTAAAGCCAGAAATAACGACTCTTCCAATGATATTAGTGCTGCCGAAAAATGATTTTTTCTTTTGAACGTTCAAACTTTTATGTTCAATTTTTTTCGATTTTTTCTTTGATTTTCTAGTTGTACTTTTATAAATAGATTTACTACTTTGTGTAGGTATCGGTATCGGTATCGGCATCGTTGTAATCACATCTTTGGCAAACACTGGAATAAGTTGTACGGGTTCTATGAAACTATTGATGCGATTATTGATTGCTTCTTCTAGTAGATTAGAGCTGATTTCTCGATTTACATCAATATTATTAATACGGTTAATATTACGAGATTCAGATAAATGTTCATTTATTGAATCTTCAGACTTAAAATTATCAAAATGATTGGTTGAGGATAATGTAGAACTTGGAGACACATTATCAAAATAGGTTGTATTAGAAGGAGAAACAAGCATTTTCTTCCAAACTTGATAACCATTTCTGGCCACAAATTTAAGAAGTTCTTGATTTTTAGCTAAATCCTCATAGGATTTTGTCGTAGAGATTTCTTCTATTGGAATCGTCCTTAAAATTATTTAATCATTGAAATTACGTGACATTTGTTTGCATTTAAAACAAAACTTTCATATAAACAATTATTAACATAAAACTTACTTTTCCAAGTCATTAGAACTCAGTCGTATATAATCTGATCGATGAGTTTCCGGTAAGATTGAACTTTCTTCTGTTTCTTCTGGTAATATGTTTGTGTCAATTCTTTCGACATCGGATTCGCAACTAAAACTCGAAACGCATACAATAATATAAACGCTAACAGTACTTAACTCCATCGCTTCCAAAATCTTTCTGATAGTATGATAGCGTTAAAACTTAAATATTAAGAATATTGAGTGCATATTTATTTGCGGCATAATTATTTAGAAAAGAAATAAATAAAAATTTAAATGGTTTCGCATGAAGAAATAATAGTGAGTGTCATCAGTAAAATGAGTATTAATCAGTCAAAATTATGAAAATTATTGGAATATATTCTATTTAAATGTAGTGTCACTACATATACCCTAATAGTTATACTTTTATGGCTTACTTTCGCCTTAAGGCGTTATTACCATAAGTTATTTTAAATGAGTTTTTACTTCGTTTATTATGTGTGCAATTCGGTAAATCAATGTTACACACATTATTTTTACTTTAAAAAATCTGATCGCTTAAAGGGATACTTAAAGAAAAGTTTTCAAATAAAATGAGAACTTTTGAAAAAGTTTTTCAAGCTCTTTAACATTAAACGTCTATAATTGACACACTCTTTTAGCAAATCATTTCAAACCAAAAAGGTATGGAAAAGTATGACATTCTAAAACTATAAAATATTAAAGATAAACACTTAAAACATTTTTATGTTAATTAATACGTCTAAAATTACTAAATCCGCTTAATATAAATTTATAAATTCAACAAAAAAATATAAATTTCAAATTTCTTGAATCAATACAAATTAGACATCAAATAATGTCAACTTTCGAAAGAAATATAACAAATTTGTTTTAAATTGTTTAAGCAAATCATTTTTAGAGCATACAGTCTGCACAGTAATAGTAAAAAATAAATTTCAAACTTTATGATCAGTAATTAGAGTGAAACACACCTCCTTTGATGAACGATTTGCGGCAAATCACGAGTAAAGTATGAAATAATTTGAACAAAAATTAACGCATTTTATTTTTGATTTTTTAACTTAAATATACATTATTAAAAGTCGTGAAGTTCTTCACCAAAATGTATTTTAATCAAACGGATTTCAGAACATATTATTCTATAATTTCCCTTTTAAAATAAGAATATAAATCTCGATAAATGTAATGATAAGACACAGACAAATGACTAAAAGACACAGCATTCTGGTCATGCATATCGCAGAGTAAAATTTTCATAGGATGTAAACTTCAGTGAACTGAAGAATGCTTCGCGAAAAGTTGTTGGGAAGTGTTTTCAGTATTTATACACGCATTTATACATGAACTTAAAAATGTAATGAATTAATAACTTATAACTAAATTTATGAATAAAAATTAATTTTATTATTGGTCATTTATTTGCCAAAAATTGTTATAAAAAGAATATAAGCTGAAAAGAAAATGTTGTGACTCAATAAATAATGAAAAATTTAATTGTAGAAAATTAATAATACTCAACAAAATAATGAATAATTGATATTTACATTAATTTAAAAATTTCTTGTAAAAAAAACAGTTTAATTGTATACTAAAACTCTAAGCTCCGCCATAAAAAATTTCTAATTTTAATTTGTCTTCGTTTTCAACAAAATACAAAATATCGGCCATTGTTTGCTCGACATGCGACTCTTCCACCAAATCACTCATCGGTTTAAACTTAGTGTCATTCGGCGGATATTTAAATTGTGGACCAAAGTTAAACGAAAGCGTGGCGTTTTTATAGAAAGCTGCGGACGGATAATAAGTGCCCGCATATATGTTTTCGAAAGCGTTTCCCATATTTACACCATTTTTGTAGAATGCGATACGACTTGCTTGCAATGTTTTCATACTTTTTATCGTCTTCTGAATTTCGTCCTTCTCTTCGAAGTAAAAAAAGCTCTTAAACTTAACCAATGGTTTGTCCTTATAAGACTGCGGCAGATAATCTGATCTGTGTTCACTCAACTTCTGATTGGCGTCTAATGATGGATGCGGTAAATGTATGAGACACCCAATTACGTCACCGTCACTATAACTGGTGTCCGTGTAGTGATAACCCTTGCTTTGATGAAACTTTGTGCCTTTGCGTGAACGCCACGAATAACCAAATTTGTCGTAACCGAGCGGTGCCTGCAAATTCGCCAATTCTTGAGACCATCCCAAACGAGTGGCCGAACCTTCGGGCATATCTTCCACTTTGAGCTCGTAATACCATGTGCCGCGATTGACGCCGTGTGTGGCTCTAAGCATGCAATAACCCTTCTCTCCAGTGGCCACTCGTCTGTCTTCAGACACTTTTAGTTGTGGTGCCCTGTCGTGCATAGAAATCGCCACTTTGTCAGGCATTAGTTTCCGACAAAGCCATCCGGGAATCGGTTTGCCCGCCAAGTCTTGCGATTCATCGAACTCCTGTCTGCACGGAGCGTATACGTCGGGTTCGGTCAGTATATACCGATATCCGTCTTTGTTGAACGGATATTCCGATGGAAATCCGTTTAGCGGTAGTTTTGGTTGACATAACTCCGATTTCTGTCGTTTGCCACCACTGCCACAGTTGTCGTTAGTTTCCAAATGAGAGAAACCACTTCCAAACTTCCTCTTAGTTCCGCGTCCAAAACCTCTTCCAGGCATTTGTTATGTTGTTATGGTTATGTTTAATAAATCATGTAAATATCATTCAAATAATAACAATTATAATCACAATCATTATTAACCATAACATAACACATCACAAAAACACGTTTAATTCAATGAAACGTATTGACATCTATTATGTGAAATAAGAAATATAGAAAGTATAACGTATGATAACAAAATTCAGAAAAAAATAAAGTGTGTCAAACTAAAAGGTAGTGATGCACATTTTAACCGTTAACTTTTGACTTGACCGGTTAAAGTTAAGGTTAAAGTTAAGGTTAAAGTTAAGAAATAAGGGACGAGTCAAAGTTAAGAAATAAGTAGATTCTTAACCTGTTTCATTTTTAAGTATAACCGAGTTAACCGGTTAACTCAATTTATTTTTTTAATTTAATTTTTCATGATTTTTTTTAAAGAAATCTGACAATTAGAAAAATATTTTAATATTTAAGTTAATAAACAATTTTTTTCACGCTATGAATTTTTATTTTGAGTATTTAATTAAAATTCAATTTTTTAATTTGTGCAATTTTACTCATATTTGATGTAGACTCAATCCAAAATATGAGCGGAAGAAAATTATGCGAATAGAGATGTGGAAATTTAGTGAAAAACTAATAACCAATCATATAAAAGTAAACAAAAACAAATAGTACAGTGTGTATAAATGTTTAATTAATAACCAAAATTTAAGAAATATAATTTAATGAATAATTATGTTCATTAAAAATATCACAATTATTTATTCTATCCTTAATCCAATATTGCGATTCAACTTTCACAACATGTCTTATACAACTTTTCCAATATTCTTCGTTAATTGATTTGAAGGAAGTATCGATTAATGAATCAAATTCAAGCTTATTTAAATTATAATTATGCTTAGAAATTAAATGCTAAAAGAAATCTATTAATTGATTTTCAAATATGGGGTTAAAAAGGGGAGTTAACTCGAGTCAGAATTTGTTTAACCGGTCAAAGTTAAAGTTAAGAATGTTATTAACCGGTTAAGGTTAGAGTTAAAATATGGACTCGAGTTAAGGTTTAAGAGTTAAGGCATTTCTTTAACTTTTGACTTTTGTGCATCACTATGTCAAACTAGCGTATGTCTCAGCCTTTGATTTACCGGGCTTTGGCAGGCCGTCGACACTATCTGTTGTGCTTTGTTCCCAAAATGCAGATCGAGCTTTTGTTATAAAAAATATAATTTTTATTTTAGAAGAAATTATTGAAATAAACAATATTTAATACTATATTTAATTAAATAATAAAAGATTTTAAAATTCTATTCAAATTAATCAAGAATTACTAATTACTATGTATGAGATACGGATGGGAAATGTAGTTTGCCAAACCTCTAGGCTCTATGATGTAATATTTACTTATAGAAATTATTAATTTTAATGTAAAAACTACTTCCCAGAAAAAAGTTTTAAATTTTACTTATTGTAGTGTGTATACAATATTTCTAATGTCTAGAGTTTTATTACTCAAAATTGCTTTAAGAAATTTATAAACATTGGGAATTTTACAAAATAATAAACACTGGAAATTCTTTAAAGCCTAGAGCCTAAGGCAAAGCCTATGACATTATAGGCCGGCCTAAACATACATCCTATCTTTAGTTCTAAGAGTTTTGCAAATTTAAATTTTTGGGTTTTTGTCGAACTTAAATATTTCACAATTACAAAGTTGTTGTTTACATATTACAAACCGTGTAATGTTACCAATGGTTCGGTTAAACAGTGGTTTAAACCTATAAATTTCAAAAAGACAATGTTTCGAATTATTGTTGCAAAAAACTGCAGTTTAAGCCTTAATTGAACGCCAATGTGTTTTTGATTGAAAATCACAAAAAAATATTTATAAATTTTACATTACTATTTCCTAAATTTCGAACATTACTACTTCATGTGATCAGTCCTACATTTATTTGAATTTATTTAGTACCGTATACTTACTTAACGTTACTTGAATTTAATCATAATATTTATTAATATTTTTAAATAAATTTTAATTACTAATTAAATTAAAGATTTAAAAATATTTGAATAATGCGCGCATTATATTGAATTAAGGAATATAATCATAGAATGAAAAGATACAAATCGACCATAGTTTACATCATATAATGACAAGTAATAATTGATTTCAATGCGATTTTAACTTATTTTCGAAAAAATGTCACAATTATCTGCCATTATAATCAGTGTCCATTAAATCTCTCTCTTCGTGATCGCGATCGCGAGAACGTCTCCGAGAATGTTCTTTATCGCGACTCTTGCGTCTCTCTCTGTCTCGACTTCTCGAACGTCTCTCTCGCTCTCGACCTTTAGAACTGCTTCTACGCCTACGCTCTCGATCTCGTTCCCTATTCTCTCGCGGCGCTCGAATTTCGGGACTTCTAGATCTGGATCGAGATCTTCCCGCGACGTAACTAATCGAGCAAACAATCAATTAATACAACGAATACGAGAAATATTTTACAATATTAATAACAAACTAAGAATCAAGTTTTAACAAATATAAAAACCTCGCGAGTCTTCGTTCTATGGCTGCGGCACGTCTTCTACCATACAGTTCTCTTCTCAATTCGCGAGATATGGGTTTTAAATGCATAAAATTACAAAAACCACTTCGCGTGCATTCCCTATCATAGACAAAATAGTTAATGAAATTAATGTAAATATTCGCATAAAATTTTAGATCATAAAATCAAAACAAATAATATTATTAACATTGACCCCATTTCATACTGTCGACAACATGCTTCTCTGAAATCAGTTACGGGTGACAATTCAGCATATATTGGTCGTCCGCCGAACCACCGATTGTTAAGCTCTGTCACAGCCTTTTCGGCGTCTTCTTCGCGACGGAACTAAAATTAAATTCGAAATATTAGTAAAATAAAAATAAATAGTTGCGATATATAACCTTAACATAAACATTTCCAACCAAATGATCGCCTAAATTGTCGCAAACATTCATTTCCTCGATTTCTCCGTATTTGTCTTCGAGTTCAATGAAAACGTCTTCGAAAAAGTTATCGAAATGTTCCTGCGCTTCTTCGTCACTCATTATATTAATACCAGTCATCGCTTGAATGTCTGGATACATATCATTATTGATTAAAAAAGAAATCTTAAGGTCTAAATGCTAATTACCGGCGATTGATAACTCACTGTTAGTGCCATCAGCCGATTGTGCCACGTTTTGCGGGTTTTGGTATAAATTTTGTAATAAAATCGTCTAACAAGTAAATATTGGGCAATATTTTGATAAATTAAACTAAATATTTAACGGTATTTCGAACATTCACTGCTCACTCATTGCTAAATTAATAGGCATTGCGTTACAAAAAACGAGCTAAACTTACGGTAAAATACATGCATAACTAAGTAATGCTTAAATAACTGAGTTTTTTTATATCGAAATATATATCATAATAAGTTATAAATTTAGGTAATAAATCGAAATTATAAAAAGCGGGTAAAATGTGAATTAAAGCTATAGTATACTTGACTGAACGTCGGCTTATTATGTATCCGCGAACACCTGTCTCCGTGACGACACGCACCGATCTTGAAGTAAAACGAACAGTTGACCCTAACATTATTAAGTTAATGCGTTATTTGGAGTATAATTCGTAATATCAATTGTATTGACTGGTGAACAACACGTACTTATCCTTTTCGGTGCCAAAAATTGACGCCAAATATTCGGCCATCGATTATCTATTAATATTGTTTTGATTTGTTGTATTTGTTGTATTTGTTGATTATTAAATAAATTATGGCTAAAATGATAAAACTTTTGTGTTGAAAATAATCATATTTTGGTTAATATAATTCATTATTTAAACAATAAATTAAAGTATTCTAACAAAACATTATAAAATACACATCAAAAACGTTTACAAAAACCAAATATTTTATTGTTTGAAATGTTTGAACACAACTCACACGAGTGAGTCGTCATTCGGTTATATTAAAACAGTTCAATCAGTTTAAGTCCGAAAGTTTTTACTAAAATTCAATTAATTTCTAAACTATAATGTATAGTATAAACTGTTTTAAATAAAACAAATAATACTCGATTTATAACGCGAATATAAGTTATCCGTTAAAACACGGTTCACAACCGTAAACAGTTCTAAATGAATGATTGGTTTGAGAACGAGTTAATCGATAATATGTTTACTTATGTTTGACTCATTAACGACAAACTCGTAAATGATTTCGCGATTTCTTTGTTAAATTTATTAAACTAAGTTTTTGATTTGGATGCGCACTTAACAACTATTATTATTTATAATTAACAGGTATATTATTACTGATTTATATATAAATAATTTGAATTACGATTTAATCATTATAATGATTTGAATGTGTTTTATTTGATTGTTATTATAATAATAGGTGTGATCTCATCATTATATCTCATAGTAAACGTTAATCAATATTGAATAATGGGAGCTGTTTTGGGTATTTTCACTGTCGGACAGGTATGTCACTAACTATCACTGTTTTTTCTAATTAAATATGAATAAATACTTGATTACAATACAATATCATATAATATATGATATAAGCTTATGTATAACAATATTGATTGTGTTTCTCTACCAAAACTCTCCATAAATTTATTAAATAATAAATGAATAATTTTGATTGAAACTAGTGATAGAAAACATATAAATTATCAATTCCATTAACGTTCCATTACCGACACTTCCACTACCATTCCACTCATTTCCTAAATTTTATTAAGTCAATTAAATAATTTATTATTTATAGATTAATTTCCTAATAATGATTTTCTAACTTTATTTGATTTTAAAAAACAATTTCTTTAGTTAATAATGTTAATTATGTAATCCTTTTTATTATTTGTCTAATAATGATTCACCTAAATCTCTAAAAATACATAGATTTCATAATTATTGTATATAAATAATATCTTATGGTTTATTGTTTTTATAATGGTTTTTCTATTTAAAACTTGAATCCAACCAAACCATTGGGTTGGGTGGGGTTGGCTGTGATCAATTGTTGGTCAGGAGGGGTCAATTGGGGTCGGGCGGAGTCGTGTTTGGTCAGGTGTTATTTGGAGGCTATGATTTTTTATTTTAATTTCAAACCATTTCTTCCTGACGAAGTCGGGCTAAAACTCTAATAATATATATCTGATAAACTCAAATATTTTAATGTTTGGATGACTTAAACTCATTTTAAAATTAAATAATGCTTCCAAATTTCTAACGATTTTTGAATTATTTTCTAACGATTTTCAAATCCCTTTTACCGTAATATGGAATATTATTATTTTTTAAAGTTTAACATTTAATAATTTGGTAAAAAAATATTCAAAACATATGATTTTTTCTTAAAATAAATTTTTCCAAAATTTACTAAAAACCACTTCAGTTCCATTACCGCCGCAAAATAGTTGACTCCATTCCATTACCCGACAATTTCAGTTTTTACTACTCCATTACCTTTTAATTCCACTTCAGTTCAACGGTAATGGAACAAAATCTTTATGATTGTTTTATTGAGTGATGAACAGAGTCGAGACTTTTTCGGAAATAAAACACCAAAATTTCGGTCGGAAATTCGGACCATAAATAATATTTTTTCGGACCATTTTTCGGAAATTTTCGGAGATTTTCGGAACTTATTTTAGGTAATAATCAGCTGTACAAAAACTTCTTAGCCTCTAGATCTGAGGCTTTCATTCTTACACTCCCAAAATTGAGAGTTGAAGAACTTTTCTGAGTTAAGCATCCAACTTTTGCCTTAAAATATAATTTTTTTTACAAAAAATTCTAAATTTTGTCCAATAAAAACAATTTTAAAAGCCCATACTTAAAACTCATCAAATTTAAGCGATAATATTTAAAATAATTATATTTTTCGGATAAAATTCGGAAAACTTAGGAAATTTTTGAATAGACCATTTTTTCGGAGTTTTCGGAAACTAAATGTGGTTTAAATTTGTTTGTAATTAGTGACATAATTCATACATTTTAAACTCCGAA
>JAQGAW010005089.1:0-10076 GCA_034698025.1 Phthiracarus crinitus | reverse complement strand
AAAATTAAACCGAAACCGCTGACTTAGAGTGACTGGCGGTTTAAACCGCGGTTAAACCGAACCGCTACCAACTTTAATTAATATGTATAACGCATGCAGTGTAAACAAATCGGTATAATAGGGTTAATTGATATAAAAGAAACTAGAATAAGATATCTAAACGTAAAACCGGTATAAGTGTCCAATTAATAAACCCGAAACGAGTGGTGGAACACTAGTAAAGTATTTAAAATTAGTTTTAGAAAAGTATACCATAAAAAGTGCAAAACAAAAATCTCAAAATAGATTAAAACAAAGAACTTTAAAGTATTGAGTTTTTACAGAATATATAGATTTAAAGCATTCTGTTTTCAATGAAATTACTGAACAGACAAAGTTTTGTCAAAAATAACGGTAACTTTAAGTTTTTAAGCAAAATATTAATGTTTTTGTGTGAATTGTGACAAACATATATCATATTTAAAACAACATTGAATAACAAATCAATTGAATATCCAAAATATTTTTAATAATACCGATATATAAAATCTGTTTAGTTCTTATAAATTATGTTTGGACTTATTCCAAATTTTGGTTGGCGTTTGGACAAACTTTTAAACTAATATTATGCCAAATTAGTATGAAATACGCCTGAAATAAAGCTCACTAAATTTTTTCTGCTATTATTCTTTGATTTTTAGATAAAATTAGTGGTATTAACGATTTAAACTACAATTTCTGATGAGTATGTTTCCAATACTCCAATTCATTCAAATTAATCATTTTAATATTATTTGAAAAAATGAGTTTAAATCATAAAATTTTCTATTGCTAATACTATAGTTAATTTTTCAATCGATATTCGGTATAAGCGCAAAGTGATTCGAACTACACGTTCGCTATACACAAGGGGTAAAATATTCTTTGATCAAAGAAAGTAAAACAATTTTATTAAACTCAAAGAATGATTCTTTAAGAAAAATAGCCAATTTTCTCAAAGAATTCCAAACAATTTCGATGTCTCTCAAAGAATTTTTCAATTAAAATTTTAATGATCATTTAATAATTAAAGTTAGCATTTTAAAACAACTTTAACAAAAATAAAATGTATTACTGCTGAATTTTATGTATTATTTTATTAAATATATCAACTTTTTAAAAATTTATCGTATTTTTTTACAAAGAATTATCAAAGAATTTTACTATTACCCTCAAACAAAATTTTAAAATTTACCAAAGATTATACACAGAATTTCAGACGAATTTTCTCAAAGAAAATTTTACCCCTTGGCTATACATATCGATAATCGATGTCTTACGAGATGCTTCTCTTTACTCGTTTTTATTGCCATGATATAGCAATCAACACTTTATTATTTGGATCTGAATTTATTACCTAAATATAACTTAAATAAACTTCAAATAAACAATGCATTAACTAAAAATCGCATAAAAATAGTATTTGTTTGAGTATCGCAGTTTGTAAACAAATCATAAACTTTTGAAGTTATTTCACACGATTATCGATATGTGTAGCGAAACGTATGCAGGGGTCACAAAAAATCAAACATAACACTTTTGAAGTGTCATAACTTTTTATTTATTAATTAAATTTTAATTATTTTTTTCAATGTGTTGGCCTTTTTATAATAAATAAGTCGACATCGTTTAGGCCATGACAAGCGCGCGGTCTATCATTTCTTGATGGATTTTTGCGAACTCTGTTTTTATTGCTTTTTTCAAGCCATTTATTGTTGAAACTCTATGACCGTTTACTTGTCTTTTTAAATACCCCCAAAGAAAGTAATCACACGGTGCCACGTCTGGACTGTTTGGCATCCAATGTAAAGGCGATTTGAATGGTATATTGTTAGTTTTTAAGAAGATAATTGTCTTTTTTGAGGAATGTGAAGGTGCCGAGTATTGTTGGAAGATAAAGTCGCCATTAGAGTATATTTTAGGGATATCTTCTTTAATAAAAGGCTCCAATATTTTATCAATATAGTATGTTGAGTTAAACTTTGCATCCGGATCAACAAATCTAACTTTCGTCATGCCATTCGATTCTGAAATTCCAGCCCATACAATGACGCTCTTCATATGTGATATGGAAGTGAATGTCTCACAACTTGCTCTGGTTTTATCCTTACTAATATATTGAACTCTTGTTTTTCGTTTATAATTAGTAAGATAGAACTATGCTTCGTCTGTGGTAATAACTTTTTTACATCTATCACACCGAAGTCGAAGATAAAGCGGGAGCGAACGTTGATACCTCTTGAGCTGCATTATCGTAGTTAGTTCTTGTCCTTTTGGTTTAACGACTTTTTTATACTTAAACTTTTTGTTGATTTGATAACTTGTTGGCTTACCCCTAACATCTTACCCATCGCTTTTTGTGTGGTGGGTTAGGATTGTTGGCCATTTCTTTTAGCCGACGCAATTGAGGTTTTGTTAGCAAACTTTTTCTTCCATAATTTTGACTTTTGTTGATTGAATTTTGGTCATTTTCAGTGTTATTCTTAATTGTTGAAAGTAGATATAATGAAATACTAATTTTTTTCTTTTTAAAATAATTTATGATGACCCGAAATGACCAATTTTAACTCTAAAAAAGTCTTAATTTGGCCAATTATTTCGGACTAGTTTTAACTCTAGGCATGATTGTTTACTTTTAGTTTATTTATAATATCAAAAGAGGGCATAATTATCTTCAATTTGAAATATTAAACATAATGTTTGTTTGAGTAGTTTTATTCTTATTAATGTTTAAAAGTGTTATGTTTGATTTTTTGTGACCCCTGTAGTGCGAACCACTTCGCACTTATACTGGATATTCTTAAAACGTTAGTCTTTCTAAGCGTTAAAATTCTTACTTAATTTCAATACGCTGCTATTTTATTCACAAATTAAATAGTTTATTTTTAGTGTTTTCAAAAGTATGAAAATTGGCTATAAAAACGAATGACTCTTTGTGACCCATTCAATTTTGGCCAAAATTTAAAAAAATTATTTTCTAAATTTATTTATTCTTAGGGAAGTATTCGGAAAAATTTTTTTTGTCGGAGTTTTAAAAAATTATCGTTCAAATCCGATGAGATAAATCCTCCTAAAAATATAAATTTTCTGTATCTGAGCGCTTTGAGTCTTGAGAAACTAAGATCATTGAGGTACTAAATATTAAAAAAAATAAAACTTTAAATTAATGAAAATCTAGACGTTATTTATTTAATATTGTAAACAATGTTCACAAACAAACAGTAAATATGTTCAATAATGAGTTACTGTGGAAATGAATTCAAATATTTATACATTATGTTATGATTGTGTTCGTCTGGTCTATAGTAATGCAATCTAAATATTAAGTGACAGATTTATTACCAAATTAAGAGCTAATATTAGTTTAGTATTGTTTGTTGTGTCTGTTCGTAAATCATTGTCAAATGTGATGCCTATTTATAAAATTTCGTTAACAATGAAGTAGAGAAACCGAAAACGTAAGTCAATTAAAATTTTATTATAAATGTTTTTACATTTATCTATAAATAGTTAACAATTTTGAGCGATTATGTAATTAAGCGAGAATTTGATGCAAAACGTGATATGATATGATATGTTCACAAAACAAAGCCAAAACACATGCTCAGGAATGCACGTGTTATTTGTTGCCAAATAACTTTCAGACAATATTATATTATTTGTAGATTTTTAATATACGTAATGGGTTTAAGAATTTATTTGAAATCGATTTGAAATTTGAGCACATATTAAAATTATGATTACATATAATTTTTATTAATGTCTTTATAATCAAAAAACGATAGTATTTGAGATAAAATACGACAAACTGTTATTATCCGATGACAACAAACGCGTGTGTAGTTTGCAGTGTTTGCTCACCAAATAAAAACAAAATCAATATTTAATGAAAATGCAAAACAATTGCACGCATAAATTTTACGTCAAACTGTGTTTCAATTCAAAATAAATGAGCATAACATTACTGTGGTTACAGTTTATTTCCATTTACATTAACATAATTGTCATTTACTGCAATAACAAATTGGCAACAAATTTGTTTGTTAATAGATTTATTTAAATAAGCGAGAAACTCATTTGAGCACAAATCTGATGTTTAGAATATATTAAAATTCAATTTTTAAGCCATTATAATAAGTAAAAACTTAATTAACTCGAAGCACATCATTAATGTTAATATAAAAAACTAAGATTCTATTAAAAAACCTCTGCAAAAATGAATCACATTTTACGTAACAGTTCGATAATAATCTACTCTGTTCTGCACATAATCGTAAAACCGCTGTCGAAGTATAAAATAACTATATTCATGACAACAGCTTTTTTGGTGACTTTTATATAATAGCTCTTTTTCTACGATAATGTTTTATTTAAAAACAAAGAAGAAACCAGAATACGTACACCTAGTAATTATTGCGAAAGACCTCGAAATTCATGGTTTTATAATTATATAGTATTTCTAAAATCATTGAAACTCCTTTCACTATTTATTTTCACTAAAAAATCTCTATTTCTTTGTTGGGTGTTTGCGTGTACATATTACATGATGTATCGTGAATATTATATATCGAAACTTGTTTTCAATATTTTTTGTCTGAAGGATTTTTTATTTCAGTAAATATAAAAAATTCATTTAACTCTTACCTCTTTTAATTGTTTATATAATGTGATGGCATAACAGAGTGAATGTACTGTACTTTTTAAGTGACACTGAAATTTAACTTAAACTTTGTTTTTCAATAATAAAAGTTTCATTAAAGATATATAAATACTACAAATTTACTAAAAATATGAAAAGAATAATAATGTCAAACTCGGATTTGTTAGAAAGTGACGCATCATTATGTCATTTATGGATTCGAAAAATGCATCAGAAAGTGCTGCGGACACCACATCACTGACGCCATCAGTGGAGGTGAGACGAGCGTCTGGTAATCGGTCACTATTTCGTTCGATTGCATTGCGTCTTCAACTCGCCTCACATCTATCTCGCGCTCGTAGAGCTGAACACATAACCGAACCGACCATCGGTTTAATGCTCGGCGAACACGAGTTATATATGAAATCCGATTCTAAGTTACCGAAAATATCAAACAAAGCGATGAATAATAATAATCTAAACGCAAGCACTAATTGTATTCCTTCGCAGACTACTTCTGCAAAGGATAATTCTATACCGATGACGACTCTTAGTCCGCCGATTGCCACTCAGCGGCAAATCAGTACTACTAGCGTGGAAAAGTTTCAATTTCCTGAAAATTCAAATATCTTAGCGCATGGAAACATACATTTCTGGGACAGTAAAAAACGGCTTTACGGAGAGGTATATTAATGAGAAATTTAAGTTTTTTGTTTTTTGATTTTCTTTGTTCAAATAATAGCCTCATCCTTATATTAAAGTCAAGCATAACGTGCAAAGCGAAGACGTAGCGTATATAATGCACAAATACTGGAGAATAGATTCGCCACGAATCGTGGCACTCATTATATCAAATGTGTCGTCGCTTAACGAATGGTCAAATGCCAGACAAATAAGTGCTTTCAAGAAGGGTCTGATGAAGGTTAATGAGAAAAACTAATTTAATTTTAGACATTTAATTAATTAATATTTAACTATAGGCAGCAAATTCGACAAACATGTGGATAATCACGAACGGAATAAATGTTGGTTCGTCTCGACTTATTGGTGACGCGGTTTACAATGAACTAAACGAAGCGCTTGCTTATCGACCGAAAATGGACTCCGCTTCCGGTTCGCCTAAATTGAATGTTGTGGGAGTTATGCGCGAAGACCACCTCAGATATGGCGAATCGATCGGCGCTGACGGAGGAGTAAGTAAATTATAGCGATCATTAGAAATTAGTTTTGTTTCATTTATATAAACTTTTCGATTAACGTTAGGAAAGAGTTGATCTGGAAAACGAAGGAAACATATTTGTTGAGGACAAGTACGAACTGAATCCCGATCACACACATTTCGTTATTGTTCGCGATAATACTGTATCGAAGACAGGAATCAATTTCTTTCTTTTGAAAATGGTTCAGTATTTGTCAACAATAGCCGGAAGAGCAGAATTCGCTAATGAGTTGACTGATAATTTAAGTAAATTGAATTTAATATTAAATTTGATTGAATTTTCTTACTAAGTTAATATCGGTATATTATTTTTGAAAAATAACTAGAATTAAATGAATCGCGTGAAGAAACAGATTTGTGTTCGCTGTCAACTCAAGAGATACCAGTAGTGACAGTCGTCATTCAAGGCGGTTATGACTGCGCTCGACTAGTACTCGATAACCTCAAGCGTGGAAAACCTGTTGTAGTTCTTCGAGGAAGCGGAGGTTTAGCAGACTTATTAGCATTCGCTTACATCGAAATGCAACAGAGATGTAGAGATATTTCGAACACATGGGACGCCGAATTCGTTGAGTCTTATCTTAAACCAGAATTAAGTAATAAAATTGTTAATCGGTTTCCAAGACTGCGCGACAACCCATTGGCTCGCAATATATTTCGCGATCGTTTACTAGAGTGTGTGCGTATGTCGAGACAATCGGGTCGCGTATACTTAAGTGTATTGAATATGCATAATTCTCAGTGCAATTTGGAAAACTTGTCCGAATATCTTCTTATGACTCTTTTTAAGTCGCAACACAACGAGAAAAGTATGAGCCCTAACATCGAGTTATTACTCAAAGATCTGTATCTCACGCTCGATTGGAACTGTCCTCATGTCGCTAAGAACGAAGTGCTGAGTCGTGACCCCACCTGTACTATTAAATTAGAGAAATCCATGTTCGAGTCAGCGTTGACGCGATCGAATCGCGAAGAGTTCGTCGACTTATTCCTATCACACGGTTTTCGTTTACATACTTTTGTTACGCCGAAACGTTTGCGCAGATTGTTTCGCCGAATTCACAGCAAAGAATTTTTTCGTTCAGTGTGTTGGGAAGGAGTGCTGGGAAAGTCGTTCGATAGCTATCCAAACAAAAATTTCATTGATATCGATCTCAATTGGCTAATCGAGACCTGCACTGGTTTGCAGAATTTTGTTTCCACTGATAATTTGTACCTGAATTTGATGGGAATGTATCCGAACGGTGGCGTGGCTTCTGCTGAGAGGAAAGCGCTAACTATATTGACGATGTGGGCTGTGTTTGGCAATCGACAAAAGTTAGCTAAAGTATTGTGGAAACACAGCGATCAACCAATTCATTTGGGTTTAGTCGTATCAATGATGTTGGATAGGCTTTCGTGGTATATCGGCGAACAAAGTCTTAAAACTGAATTGAAAGAGCCATCGAAAGAATTTGCTGACTTCGCTATCGGAGTATTGGAAGCCAGTTATTCTCAAGACGAGACTCGTGCTTACGATTTACTCAGTGAAGAAACTAATGACTGGAATTATAAGACAGCTGTGGATATCGCGGCAAATGCAAGATTGCGCTCGTTTTTGGCACATCCATGCTGTCAGAAGTGGCTCACGAATACTTTTCTCGGGAATATTCGATTGCGCGAAATGAGTTGGGGCTTAATTACTATTCCGCCGGCACTCAAGATATTACTTTCAGCTTTTTTAATATTTCCTATGTATATATGGGTTCGTTTTAAAGACGAAGGACACAAAGCTATAATAAATGCTGACAAAGCTGAAGACGAAGACGAAAGGGATGTGGCAGAGGATGATCAGCCGTTGATTAATGATATGAGAAATCCTATTAATGTTAATCTCGAAGCTGGCGGTGCGAGTGGCGATAGTGACACGTTTTCTCTGGCAAAACAGACTGAAATACTTGGCAAAAATATCGATAATATCGCGCGTCAGGGAAAACACTATTCGACTTTAATTCGACAAAGAGAAGTATTTATACGACAACAGCCGCCCATTTGGAGAATGGTGTATATGATGTGGAACGCGCCTATTACTAAATTTTGGACGTTTCAATTTTTCTATATCATATTCTTAGGTATTTTTTGATGAAATATTTCACTAATTTTGCGGTATTTTTAATTTTGTACTTTTTTGTTATTTGTTAAGCGTTATTAAGTTTGGCACTTATGTGGCCGGGATGTGGAAACTTTTACTTAGACGCCAGTGTCAACGCTTGGACTGGTATCTAATGATCAGTTTGTTTTGAGTTTGTTTTATTAATACTTCATTATTTATTACTACAGCACTCATATTAATCGAGTACATTCGTCGAACAGTAGTTCTGTACCGCAAATACACTTCAGTGCCTATGGTTTTCAAGTGCATCGAAATACTGTTAATTGTGACTTTTGTGATAATATACACCTCTGGAAGAGTATTTGGTCGAAGAGTATTCACGCCTTACACCATGAAAATAATGCTCTCTTTTGCCGTATTATACTTTTACTATCGACTGTTTGCCGTTCATCTGCCGATAAGTCCAACTTTGGGTCCATTACTGTATCGGTTAAGACTGATGATTACTGTAGATTTCGTCAATTTTATGCGAATGGCATTATTGGTTATCTGCAGTTCTGGTGTTGTTTTGCAGGCAGTTTTATATCCGGACACTCAGTTCAGTGTCGAAGTGTTTCGAATGGCTTTTTATCGCGCATTCTTCACCTTATTTATAACACCTGTCGAAGACTTAAGAGGTAATGCAAACATTTTTGATTTGGTTTTTACGTGAAATTTATTATTTTTAAATTATTATATGATTTTATTTTTGTATAAAAGTGAATGCCAGGCGCAAACTTAGACAATTAGACTGATATTAATAATAACATGTGAAGTTTATGCAGTTTATGTGAACACTAAACAATTAGTCGTGACTTTTTCTATCACAATAAAAGTGTTTTTCACACAATTTTCCATTCTGTTTATTAGCTTATATACTGTATACGCTTATTCTTTAAATGCGAGTATATCATTAAAATTAGGTTTTATCTAATTCTATATTAGTGCTTCGGTGTCGTAAATCTTGTGTTTCGGTCAACAGATAAATATGAATGAATCCCAATAATGCCATCGATAAGCTAACAATTGCATAACTGTTATGAATAACGACCATTAGCGAAGTGAAGCCATAATAGCGGAATGTAAACGCAATGAGCGCTGTTATTGACTTAAGACAACTGAACATTACTAAAATATTTGTATCCTCTATGTATGTACCCCTTAATCCAATTAAATCGACTGGCATTGACCATAGAGAGCTCACTATTAAAAATATTGCTTTTAAAAGGCAATTAAACGTGTAATTAGAGCTTAGATTTTTGGAAAAAGTTTTTATCTTCTTAAGCTATTATGGCATATAAACTAAAATTATTTATACCTATTTGCTGTGATTCTTCCTTTTGATTGCCGTAGAAATTCCACGCTAAGCTCAATATAGCCATAATAAATGCAATGATTGCGAAACCTATTGAAAGTGAGTTATAAACGAGTAAAGATTTTCTAACTATTACTAGTCGTTCGTCGCTTGAGCTTATTTTCACAATTTGTTGTGCAATATTTGTTGATGTTGTAGCTCTCAAGTCGATTGTCTCAAATTTTTGGTCAGTTTGAATATCCATTCACTCATGTGATTTGAAAAAACATTTAGAAAATAATGTTTAGTAAATATAATAAAAACTTCGCACTTTTAACATATTTGTAGCAATAATCAAATATGTATATAATTTGTGCATAGAATTTTGTTTGTTATGAGTCGACATCACCTTTCAGTTTATTTTCGATAATAAAAATGTGTTAACATTTTCATTGCGATCACTTAAATTTAACAAAAATGGCATTGACTCTAAATATTTAATTTCTGTTTTGCAAACTCAATTTATTAAATATACATTGAATACAAGTTTAGATTAATTAAATTATGCACACGAGTTTTGAGTAAACCATATTTGAAACTTTTATACCTTATACTCCAATATTTTTTTATTACAGACGCAATCAAATATATAAAGTGATCTGAGTTGAATTTTTTTAATTGAATAAATAGCTAAATGTAATTTACTGATTAGTTCTCTCTCTCTCTCTCTCTCTCTCTCTCTCTCTCTCTCTCTCTCTCTCTCTCTCTCTCTCTC
>JAQGAW010005088.1:0-10077 GCA_034698025.1 Phthiracarus crinitus | reverse complement strand
ATTTAGCCTCACACTATTCTAAATAAAAAATTCAAAAATATTAATTAAAACTATGTTTAATTAATAAAAAACATGCATTTTAAAAATATGCAAAAATGAATTTTCAGTCACTGCTATACAGTGAAGCGCGCGTCATATGCGTAGCAGTGACTGACGCCAAACTGGTTTTTTCAATGTTTACATGGGTTTTACCCCCTTTTACCCCCGACCGGTGATGAGAGACATCACTTCTGTTAAGAATGTTTTTAACCGGTTAAGGTTAAAGTTAAAATAATGATACGAGTTAGGGTTAAGAGTTAAGGCATTTCTTTAACTTTTAACTTTTGTGCATCACTATTATCTCTTTACAAATTAATTGAATATTTTTTAGTCTAAATTGAAAGTTAACTTAGATGTTATGGGAGTTAAGTTTCAAACGATGAGTTTTGTCTATTCTTTATTTAATATGTTCTTATATTATTTGTTTTTTCCAATTTTTCTTCTTTGACTTATATTATTTTATCATTATTTACCAGTTATTGATCACAACCAAGTATTTCTCGCAAATCTCATCGTTTGATCGCATCATTAATAAAAAACTGATTTGTGTCAAACATTTCATAACTGCAAACGCATGGGATTTTTGCCTCAGGAATCGCTCAACAATATAGAACTTCAATTCAATACAATATAAAATATGTTACCTTAAACCTATTGTGCTTAGTTTAGAACAAAAAACAAAACAAAGTTTTAAATTTTCATATTATGCATAATAAAGTGTGGTTTCAACGAGCAATTATTGATTTATAGATAAATCAATAAATACTTTTGTTGAGGTACAGAATAACTAATAAAATAACTAATTTAAAGACTATAAGTACTTTTTGAAAAGTAAAAATTTAATTTAATAATAGGAATCTTATTTTTCACGCAATATTATACAGTATACTAAATTTAAAAGAAATTATAAATGAAGATAAAATCCATTTAAAATAAACTAATTTAATTTATGAACAATGAGTTTAGATTTTGTGCTTTGCTTCTTATCGAGCTTTTTAAGCTCAAGCTTCAACGTTCATACACAAAACATTGGCACATAAATTTTAACCAGACTTACACGCACAAAATAATAGCCAATGTTCATCGCTAATGTTGAATTTTGTTGCGTAATTTCGTAATCTGAAACACTCTGATTATAATTTTTTCTAATCATACTTATACCGTACAAAGAATCGATTTTTATAAGTAGATCCTGAGAAGTTCTCAAGTGACCCGAAGCTATATGCTATCTCTTCGATTCATTTATTTATGTTTACAAAATAATGCTCGAAGATATAATTAACCTAAACTAATAAAAATCATTACAAAATACAGGAAATTGGGTACATATGTCCGAAATGTCTATTTGTTTTGCTTCAATGAATTATGTTTATTTGTATTGTGAAAATTTTACAGGAATTGTGACGCAGGTTAAGTAAACCTGAACTGTTGGGTGTTTAGTCTTAACGAAACGAAAGACTAAATAAAAATTTTCGAGACTAAACGGTGGAAACGTGAAAAATTTTCCAATTTTAAATTTTTTGTATAATATAAACGCTGAGATCGGTTTGTTTTTCGAGTGCCCGCGCACTGTGTGTGTATGATATCAGTTGCTTAAACAGAGTCTAAACGACTTAATAAGATAATCGCAGCACAACGTCTAAACGAAAATAAAGGCGATTATTTATGTGTACGCATTAATTTTATTTATATTATCGCATTGAGTTTATGGTTTTTCCGTTTTCAAGAGTGCGATACCGGTGTCTCAGTGCGCGTATTAAAAACACACTCACATACGGCTTCATATCTGGCTATACTTTGTTTATAAATTCAAATATTTATAACTTCACGGATAATTTTCAAATTTTAATTTGATTGTTATTATATTAATTTCTTTTTCTGGTGGAAAACTAAACGAAAAATTCTTTCCCCGAATAAATTGCGTTTCCATAACTTTTGTTCATATAAGTTGGCCGTAAATTATCATTTTTGTTGTTGTTGTTGCTAACTATATATTTATTCTATTTTTGATTTTTACGGCGCCATAAATAACCGGATAAAGAATGCTTAAAATTAAAATGTATTTTATTCAGCAAAACAGTCGAAAAGCGCGGAGAATATAATTTTCTCTGACTTCCAATTTTAAATAAAAAGATTTTTTCGCGCAGACATATTATTAGATTATAAATTAATTTTCTCCGCTCGACTGTACTAATGAATTCGATAAATAAACTGAAGTCCACTAAAGATTATACAAAACGGTTTTCTTATTTGTTTACCCGAAAAATACGAGAAATTACTGAAAAATTTCGTTTAGCGTTTTCTCTATCGCTTAAACGAAAAATTGAAATTCTTTACATGCTATACACGAATGTTACCATTAATTTTATTCTTTCGTCAGCTTATAATCATAGTCGCGAATAATAAATTATTGGAGAATGCGTTTTATATGCGCTGGAAATGCTTACTGGAATATTTGCTTATAAGAGTTACGCAACAATCACTTATTATATTTAATGCATAATAAATTCATCGTAAATTGAAAAATACATGGTAGTCATTATAAAGTTTAGTATATATATAAACAAATAAAAAAACGGGGAATACAATCATAAATTTCGTTTGCGTTTTGATTCTTTAATTTTTAATTTTTCTGTTCAGTTTCGTCTCGCTGTTCATTAGTTTTATCTCGTTTTTTCGTAGAATACTTCCTCTTTTTATCTTCTTGTTTGCCCATTGTTTCACCCGTTTTTTCGCTCAATTTTTTTCTCGATTTCTTGATCGCACTCTTCTTTTTCGGCATCACATCCGCGTTAATCCGATCGCTAACGCCGATCCGATCATTAATAAACAGTTGATTTGTGTCAAACAATTCATACCATTTATCGCACAGAGCTCTCGCCTCAGGAATCGTTGGAACACAATATAAAGAACTTTCGCTCAGCATTTTGTCGTCGTTAATGATCACACGAGAATACGACACAAATTTCGTGTTCATTGGCTCTAATAGTGCTTTTAGTTATGAAAATGGTTTTTGTTTTTGGAAAATTAAAATATTTAATTGCGAAAATAAAATGGAAACGTATTTTTAATGAGACATAATTAAACGTTTTTAAACGGCTTTTATATAATTTAAATTTTTAGTTTTAACGAAACGCGAGCAACAATTTTGCTCTGCGCTCATGTTTTCGCAATAATATATCGCTTGCTCTTGTGTTTTCGTTGCGTTTATGTTTTCGGGAAAATTAAAATAAAAACTTACACGAAAAATATACTCTTATTTAAAGGGCTTGTTATAAAAATATATTAACAAAGTTTTATACGCGTATAAATTATAAATGAAGTTTAATAAACTTTTTATGTTAATATTAGTGCACATGTTTTAGTAGATATTATTTAATAAATTGAACATTTTTGTGTTCGTTTTTATGGACAAAATATTTTAATTGACTATAAAAATATGCAAAAATGCTTTTAATGCCATTATAGAGAGTTTCGCTGAAAACACTAAACAAAAATCAATCTAAATTATAGGAGCATTTATTGGACACATATTTCAAAAGATTTTCCGTTCATTATATACGCGACATTTTCGCTGCCAATTTTAATTTCCATATAACTCTCTATAATATTATATTTTTCGTAACGTCAACGAGAAATTCAATTTCCTCGTAATAATAGTATCAAAGTCATAATTAAATTTATATTCAAATTTTTCCCTCAGACAACGACAACTGCGACGTGCAGTTTAAACGTATTTTTTTCTGCTAACTATAATGTGTTTGTGTGCGCCACACAACTAATCAAATATTCGCTTATAATATGATATGACTTGAATTTTTAAAATAAATTGATTAGAAGAAGCGGTAGTATATCTGAAGTTACAGCACTCGCATCCGAAAGCGAACATTAAAGCGCAACCGAAAAATTTTTGTGTCATTTTTGAAATTCTTAAACCGAATGAGCTTTTTTAGAGAACATAACAACTGTATCTGCCATTACACAGTGTATTACACAATAAACACGCATTTTTTCCAGAAGAAAGTAATTGGCATTTTAGGTTTGCATGTTTGACTGTAATGGGCATAAACTTATGTAATGTTGAGGTAAATAATGGTTTCCCCAGAAAAATTGTAACCTACAACAGAGGGGAAAATGACTGACGTCTTAAGTTTGGCCATAAAAATGCTTTGAATGCCGAAAATTTACCGAACCCTAAATTACTTACAAATAATTCGTTTTTGCCGTATTATTTGGGGCCATTAATATTATATTCTTCTTGTGTGACATAATACGCCGCTCGTCTCTACAAAAATCAATACAACAATTTTTATGAGCACACATTATAAATGTTTCACTAATATATTGCTTAATATGCTTTATATATATATATATATATTAATTTATTATTTATATCTATATTAACAAGTTCTAAATGGTAAAAATGGTTAGAAGGCGATAACACTGAAAATCATATATCAAAAATTAGTTTTTGATTTGACAGAAAGTAGCTTTTAACAATTTTCGTTGCACTAAATTATTGCATTAAAGCGCAATCGTGCGGTTTTCGCGAAATAATATTCTCTGTATAAAGATTTATCGAAAGTCAAATTCTAGTTATAAAACTCAGTTTTTGGCCAAAATAGTCACTATTATTTGATTCGAGCGATTTTAGCCTAAGAAAATGCTAGTAAAACAGTTTAGTTTCTAAACTTATTGTTTTATTTGTGAAACTGTTTGTCACATTGACGTTCCAACAATACATTCACAGCTCTTTTGTCATACTTAACTAGACATCAAGCGCTACCTTATTCCAAATGTCATATAGTATTCAACAACAAAAAATTGATTACACCCATTGCTTGCTTTTATTCTCAGGGAATGGTTTCAAATAATAATTAAATTGTAAAGTGTTTAGAAAAAATTTCCCACTGAAACACGATCTGCAAAATTAAGGATAAAGAACTTCGATATATGCTATAATTTCTGCTACGATGGTATCTGTAGTTAAAGTTTTCCTTATCTCTATATAAGCAATAATTAAATCACAAACAGACAATCTGTATACCAGAACCTAATCTTAAGATACTCTAATATTTTAGATAATTTTTTTGTTAATAATTTATTTTTTGCTTATAACACTGTAATAACAATAACAATTACCACAATCAACATTATATTCATAATTTGGTAATACATTACACAACTGAAAAGATTGTTTTTGACACTTTAATGTCAGACAAAAAAAACTAAAATATTCCGAACAAATATCGTAAAAACATTGGCCGAATAGCATTTTACTGCAAAATCTCTAGTAAATACACGAGTAATAAAAGTAATCGCATTATTTCTCCCAATTTTTCTCTCTCCAGTTAATGACTTTTCGTAACACTGACTCCATAAGTATTAGCTTCGAAAAGAAAAATAATATTTTCGAAGGGATGAGAGAGAACTTACAAATACAAACAAAAGATTAGACCAAATGATCACTTGTTGGTCACTCGAAAACGGCGTATTGTTTATACTTATACATACATGCATAGGTATAATTCGGGAAACAGACAGTCAGTGTATTCGCAGAAAATGATTGCAATTCTATTGTGTGCGCAAATATTTTACGACCGCACGCATTACGGGTTATGAGCGAAGAAAAAATAAATACGCGAAGAAATATGTGAATACGATTACGAGTTCGCATCGATTCGCATCTGCTATCAGACATTATAACAATATTACTCGTATTTGCATGCAATGCCAGCCAAACGAAAATAGAAGAAAAAAACGTTATCATTATGTGCGCCGAAATTATTATAATATAATATAATGCTATAATAAATACTGTTTTGAGTGTTATGGATAAGAAGAGAAAAATCAATGTTGAAATAACCCACACAGCAAAAAAACACACATATGAAGTCAAGAGAACGCTCTTTAGTTCTTTGCCTTAACAGAGGGATACAGAGCTCCGCTTTTATCACGTAATTGATCATTAAACGTAATCATGAGAAATATGACAGTCACTGTACGCAAATATTGAAATAAAATACTTTTAATGCAACACTTTTACGATCTCGAGTGTGGTATATGTGATACACTGGTATGTTTTAATAGTGTATGCGTTTTTGCCTGTCTTTCGCTATGTATGAAGAAAAGCGATTATGTTTCGGGAAAGTAATTGCCATCATATTTATTAGATTAAAATGTTTCGTAAGTGACGTATCATTTTTGTTTTGTTGAATAATTGCTCCCAAAATATCAAGACATAATTTTGCGAAATCAGATCAAATAATCTTTATTTTTAGTTTTCGTTCGCTCCAATGAATTGTAATTTATATTATATCAAAAATAAGTGACTCTTACGGGAGACCACACATGACGACATGCAAACATTTCGAATGCTAAATAAATACGGAGACCATTACACATAACGCATTGATTTACTTCATATTTTTTGGTCGATTCACTGGCAAAAACTTATTTTTAGGCATTAACGTAACGTAGAGATAGTTTGTGCATCTGTTGCTACCAACACAACAAAAGAAAAATGTTGACGTATACAGAGATGATGATGGTTTTTGGGAGATAATCAACAGAAACTACTGCTGCGGCAGTAATTGTGTGGCGCAATGTTTGACCTCACTTCACACAAATAAGTTTTTAAATGACCTGAACTTAATTTGATTTCAAAACTCATTAAATATGGCGGAACAGAGTTTTTTCGGGCCGAATCTATAGCTGGAGTGTGTGGTATCCATCCATACGATTTAAATAATTTAAACTCGAAAAAAGCTTAGCGCGTTATCTCGATCTGTTCTGGATTGTATCAATCATATAATCATATATTAACCAACTGACCTCGTTTTTTAGGTTAGGGTTTAGTAATCCGCAGTTAACTGTATTTAAGGTGACATTTGCACAATACCATCAGATTATGCTTAATGATTATTTTAAACTGTTTTGACAGACCATTTAGAGTTCATGAAAACAGTTTTACTTGGTTTAGAATACGAGTCCTAAATTGCGTTTCTATGAACACAGAGATCCTTTGATTTTTTTAAAAAGAGTTTAGATAAATTAACAAAGTTTTATATACGTATAAATTATAAATGAAGTTTAATAAACTTTTTATGCTAATATTGTGCACATGTTTTAGTTGATATTATTGAATAAATTGAACATTTTTGCTATGTTTTTATGGACAAAATATTTTAATTGACTATAAAAATATGCTTTTAATGCCATTATAGAGAGTTTCACTGAAAACACTAAACAAAAATCAATCTAAATTATATGACACATAATTCAAATGATTTTCCGTTCATTGAATGTGCGATATTTTCGCTTCCAATTTTAATTTCCATATATCTCTCTATAATATAATATAATTTTCGTAACGCCAACGAAAAATTCAATTTCCTCGTAATACTAGTATAAAAACTCATAATTAAATTTATATTCAAATTTTTCCCTCAGACAACAACGATGTGTAATATAAACTTATTTTTTTCGCTTAACTTATATATGTGTATATGTATAACAGTTGCAGTTACAGCACTCGCATCCGAAAGCAACATTAAAGCGCAACCAAAAAATATTTGTGTCATTTTTGAAATTCTTAAACCGAATGAGCTTTTTTTAGGGAACATAACTGATATAACACATCAGATAAACAGCATTCTCGTAATGAACAGTAATATATTACGAAAAATGAATTCAACGAAACTTTAATTAAATACTAATATAATTAAAAAACTGCTAAAAACAACTTCAACTAAGAATAATTAAAATAATTTAATTAATCATAATAACCGAATTCAAATATATTTGTTACAATTTGTCTAATACTATATTTATTTGGTGTCTGCCGGCAGATGTCTCTCCGACCGAAGCGAATACTGAAACTGGTTCTATGCTTACTATAATAGTTATTTCATTACGTTTGGAGAACTCGATGCGTTCGCAACGAGTTTTGTTGTTCACTGCGAAAGTTTGTGTGTATGTGTGCGTCTGTGTATGTGTTGTGTTCACTCAGACTTAAGTCAATGATGCGTTGAGTCAAGATTTTGGTACTACAGTACGACAATACCATCATTACTTGATAAACTTTTGGATTATTTCGCAACTTTTAATGTTTTTTTGTGAATTTCTTAATTCGATTATTATACGATAAAACTCTATAATATGGTTATCAACGATCATCACTGCATTCATCACAAAAAGCGTAATCACCGAAATATTGGCACGCATTGAAACAGTATTGAAACACTAAAATAATGATGAATTCGCAGCCAATTTGGATGGGAAGTGATATGCACTCGAATGTGAATTCTTCGCTGACATCGAGCATGCAATTGCCAACGTTTAAGGTGAACATGAATATGGATACAGAATCAGTGCGATCCGGATATAGTGACCGATCGAAGCGAAGTCGAGGCAACTCTTCTCATAGTGTCAGTCACAGCAACAGTAATAATGTGCTGATCGGTAATCACAGCAATCACGTGAACGCCAATCACAACAATCATCACCACAATCAACATAATCACCGAAACAACAGTCACACGCATTCAAACACGCATTCAGGTCATCATCGAAGCTCGAGCCGTCACTCTCACCGATCGACCAGAAGTGATCGAGCGTTTATGATCAGCAAACTCGAGTCACCCGACGAGAGACATGAGGGACAGGAAGTGATTGAAGTGCAGATTCTGCCTCAAGACGACAATTGGGGCGACAATACCACTGCCGTCACCGGTAATACCAGTGAACACTCGGTGTCCATCGAGGATATCAACAAAATCGGCAAAGATTTGTGGAGTGAACGGAGTCTGACACTACGCTGTCAGATGTGGACGGGAACCGTATTTACGGCGTTAATGTGTTTGTGCGCGTTTGTGTCGCCAATCATTATGGTTGCGTTACCGAGAATAGAGCTGTTCGAGTGGAAAGTGAAGCTCGAGGAGTGCGGGCCAGAGTGCGACGGACTTCTCATCAGTTTCGCGTTCAAACTGTTGATACTACTGATCGGCACATGGGCTGTGTTTATGCGTCGACCACGTGCTACAATGCCCCGAATATTTATATACCGTTCGGTAGTTATGGCTCTAGTATTCATATTTCTCGTGTCTTACTGGCTGTTCTATATGGTAAGGATTGTTGAGAAACTAAGACTAAGCGAGAATGATATGAATTATCACCACATTGTGTCGTTCGCGGTGTCATTGGTTGACGCGTTACTATTTATTCACTATTTAGCGGTAATACTGATCGAAATTCGTCACATTCAGCCGCAATACTTTGTTAAAGTGGTTCGATCTCCCGACGGCTCGAGTCGATGCTATAATATCGGTCAGTTAAGCATACAAAGGGCCGCAGTGTGGATAATGGAGAGATATTACCGCGACTTTTCGATATATAACCCATACTTAGAAACAGTGCCCACCAAAAAATGTCGCAAATCTAGTTTTTCGTCTAATCATGTGAACGCGACCACAACAGCGGCACTCAAGTACTACGACGTGGATGGCATGACAACCACGTCTAATAATACGACAGCAATATCTGGTTCTACATCGATGGGCATTGGCATCAGTGGTCACACTAATATTAATGGCAGCAATACTCGCTCTTTTCTCAACGGTAGCACTAGTAATGAATTTCGTAACAGAAGGGAAAGAGACAGAGAGTCGTCTAGTCATCATCATCACCATAACGAACGATTTTATGAGGAACACGAATATGAGAGACGCGTTAAGAAACGAAAAGCTAGACTTATTACTGCCACTGAAGAAGCGTTTACTCATATCAAGCGAATACATGAGGAACGCAATGGTGGTAAGTGTACGCTATTCAATAAATCTCTATACCATTAACAGTTTACCAGAGTTTACTGTCTGTGTTCGTGTAATTGCTGTGTCATCGACTAAATATGTTTGCCATTGTATTTGTTATTTTATGGCTGTATTAACGATACATTCATTATTTACAGTAAGAATCTTTTCTTTTAACACTGTTGTCACTGCTTTTCGCCAGTAATAAAACATGTGGTGCTGGTTGTCA
>JAQGAW010005087.1:0-10077 GCA_034698025.1 Phthiracarus crinitus | reverse complement strand
TCTAACTAAGTTTGTCTTAAAACGATTGGATCAATATTCATGTTGGAAGAAATATTTAAAACTCAGTCACTCTTTGTCACCGGTGCTACAAAAAATAAAAAGGCTAAACTAATTAACTTTATTAGAATTGAAACTGAGAATACGGCGCTGGACTTCATTAAGAAAAATGGAAATTTTGTAAAGGGATTGGTATTCATTGATGGCGTACAGTTGTTGAGTGAACCGTATTATTTGATTACCTGTTTGTGGTACTTATTTATAGCTCATTTCGCGTTTGACGTTAATTATGAAGACAAGAATAAAAAAGTCTGGTCTGCAATTGAGAGCCTTTTGTTTGATGTACATTACAAAACCGATTCTGATGTTCAAAAACTAAAAAATGCCATCAAAATAATTTAAGTCATTTAAATTTTCTTTAATTTATTTTTTTTTAATATTTTGTTAAGATTATTTGTTACTAAATTACATTTTTAAAACATTTCGTTGACTTAAAGAATTAATTAGTACTAAATTTTGTATAAATGTATTCTTTATTATTAGTTTTCATTAATTTTATTAGATTAGTTTACATATGATTTTCTACATTTCATACTTATTACACAATACAATAGCTTTTCGGCTTATTATAACAAATATCCTTAAATATACATTTATTTAAATTTAAATAACATTCGTTTTTTTGTTCAAACATTATTTTTTATAATTAATTTATTTTTGTTAATAAATAACAAAATTTAGCGCTAAATTAATTAATATTTATTTATAAATGTAAGTTATCCTAAAGCGCGCGAAAACCAGCAAAAAACAGCAATTATAATGTATATGAAGGCATATTATAGCAATAAAAACATTTCTATTGAAACGCTTTTTATATCCTTTTTGTACCACAAAAATACGCTTCTATTAGTACAAAATGCGTCTCGTGTGACACTATTTTCACGTGAATCACAACGAGTATTATCGAAATATAGTTCTACTATGAAACGGGTAACGTGCTTTTTGTACCGTAAAAATACTCTATTATTAGTATATATTGAGTCTCATGTGACGAGTTTTATCACGCGAATCACAGCGTATATTATCGCGAATAGAGTGCTCTATAGTAAGCTTTGAGTACTTTTTTAATACCTTAAGTCGGTTTATGTTATCCATTTTTTTATCTTTTATAAGACTGTTAAACTCCTAACATAGTCTTATTCGAATTGAGTTACTTGTGATACCTCCCAATCGGTAACCACTTTTATTAGCCGGAAAATGGTCTAATTTCATTTTAAGTCACATCTATCACACTTATCCTATTTTCGGTCTTAAAACTACAATTTTAGTCCGCATTTGGTTTTTTTAAAAACCAAAACCCCTAAAATTTTTTTCAGTGTGTAAAAAATGACTAAAATAATAAACATATTATCGAATAAAGTAATAAACAGCTGATTCGAAATATACATTTATTAAATATGAGACTAATATGCACTGTATTTGGAGTCAAATGACAAACATTTGTTAAACCAATAATAACTTAAGATGCCGACGGTTTACTTTTTTAAAGCCAAAATAATCGAGTTTTGTTGTGAGTGAGAGAAGTTTTAATCACTGTATAGTTAGTTATGCGGATTTGTGAGTTAAACGTTATGTTATTATTTTTCAGTACGCAATAGTTGATCAAAGTATTATAATAGTGATTGTAATAATGACCGCATCATAACTCGTTCACTGTTTACTGTATTTGGGTAAATATGTAAAAAAACAGTGCACAGTCAACAGTCAATGATATCATACGATGTCGTATAATATTTGATTTAAATCACGTATACGTCATGCGCCATAAAAGCGATCAAAATATAAACAAACAAATGAATGTGAAACTATAAATGTGTGCAATTTATCTATATTTTCAAAATGAAAAACTTTTAATAATATGAATGACATGTTTTAATTGTACTATAAATCGATAAATTATATTCATCTGAACGCAAAACCGGTGATAATTTTAAACAAAATTAGTGTAATTTTTTAAATTAAAATACTTTTGATGATGACTTGTTTACTAAAATTAAAGCATCATTTGATGCGTTCATTGAATGACAGTTTGCGCTCAAATATAATTCGAAACAATTCGATGATACCATTGATGACATCGCAAGAAGTGGCCACAGCTTTGAGACCATTCATCTTCGTTGTACATCCCGACAGGTTTTGGCAGTTTCCCAACGAAAAACAGACGAACGAAAACTCTCTGAAACTTCTGAACGCTTACATCGAAAGTTTGATCGAAAAGAGGCAAACGAACGCTACAAGAGTGACATTTTTTATGCATTGCAGAGAATGTGATAATCGAAATAAATTAAACGCTATTAATCAAACTAATGGTGATTTACTCAATGATAATAACGTTAATATGAAACAAATTCATATCGATTTAAGTCAACGCGAAAATATTAATTCAGCGGTTCATCGAATTCTATCGCAATCGAAACTTTCCACCGAATATTTGTCTCGAATCGGTAAACAACCGAAACCGTTGACCGAAACCAGTGATTTGTGCAATAAATACAATAAAAGCAATAATTTTTCGAAAAAGTTTTCCGGTTATCGCGGAAATATGGATGTGTTTTGGATGAGATCTGATCAGAAAATAGATTTTAACGTTAATAAAGCGGAAGAAATGATTCGACGGAAAACTGAACCGAATTTAATAGAATGGTTGCGCAAAAATAATGATCGCGCGAACGAACTTCTTCGCGCGTGTTTGCCAATCAGGGAAGAGCTTAGAAGATTAAGCGAAGAGCTTAAGAACGAGATGAGTCTAAAAGAATTGATTTGGGACTGTGGTTGGGGTGCGTCACACATACGCGCGTGTCTTAAGAGTTTGCATACACTTAAACAGCAACACAGCAGCGAATTGAATATATTGCGCGGCAAAACAGTAGAGTTTGGTCGACTATCGGGAGTTAGTTTTGACGGTCATGTCATACTAAATATCGAGGATGTGCGACACAATTGGTTAGAAACAATTAAAAAAGTGCCAAATTACGATCCATTACTAAAAAAGTTGCCGTTTGCTGAATCAGTTCTTTCGGGTTGTTTAAGGGGTATAGAAATCGATCACAGAAAATATAGACCAGCGGTTATTGTCAACAAATATATACAATTATTAGAAAAGTTGACATCAGCTTTAGTCGAATATACTGCGCAACAACAATATCCGAAACAATGGCCGCACAAACTCAATAAATATCAATTAGTGGTGGAATGCGAATCTGGACCGCTTATGCTTTCACCCACTGGTCAGTTCATTGTTCCCGCTTCGTGTCCGGCGTTTCTATTCATCGATTTTATTACCGAAAATTTGCAAAAAGCGGCATTTCTTCGAGAATTGTATTCGCGAAGTAAGTACGAAGAAGTGATCGCAATAAATAAATGTTTGAGTGCTTTAGCGCTTGAATCGATCGATAAAGACGATAATGTGACACCAGATTTAATGATTTCGTGTTGTCTAAAGTTAGTCACTAATAAGGAAATAATCTCACGATTACTTCGTAACTCCCGGTTACGAGTTTCGCACTATTATTCCGTTTCACTTGACGGCGAAATTTGTATTCCTTGGAATTTTCAGTTGTAATTGTATTTAATTAAAATCATTTAACATACAATCAATAAATATAATTCACAACTAGTAAAAGCGATTTGTGTAAACATAAAAAAAATAAAATTGTTTAAAATGTGGAAATAAAATTCATAAAAAGTGATTAAAGCTAATCAAATAATGAAAAAATATAAATCAATCGTGAGGTCTTGGATCGTGTATAGGCATTGTGTGAAGAACTTCATCCAACAACTGTAGCGCTCGATGCAAATGCACTTCAATCCAACACGGAGTCTCTTTAATACTCTGTCGCGGATAATCAGGTCCCCATCCTTTTACGAACGATAATCGAAGAATACAAAGGCGTCTCAAATCATCGACGCCAATGCCAGCAGCGGCTGATAAGCCTGAAAATTAAACGTTAAGAATAAAATTAAAAAATAGGAACAATTAATAATAAAATATGAAATAAATTACTAATAGCAGGTGCAATGCCGCCAACAGAAGCGGGTCCAGGTATATGTCCGGCAACCGCTGCCGCCTGAGCAGCAGCCGCTGCTTGCGCTGTGGCTGCTTGTTGTTGCATCTGACGGTGACATTGACGAAGATCGAACACTTTGATGTAAGCCGAAGGGTAGATCTTGTGGACGGCATCGCCAGGAGCTCTTCCCGCCTCGCGATCCAAGTAATAACTCTGAACGAACACCGAATGATCGGAAAGGCATCGAAGCCAAACATCTCCTTCGCCTCTAAGATCCATCTGAACTCCTTTTCCGATGTGAAGCCTAGCCTTTTCGCTTTGTTCTGTTCGATGGACGTTCGAAAGCGCTCCCAAACAGAAACGACTGCCACCGCTGGGATCGACGTAACCGTCAACTATTACATTACCGAAACTCGATTGAACTTTAAACGTTTCGCCAACGTGTTGATCCAATTCGAAGTACGCTATTGAGCACCAATATTCGGGCGGCGGTTGATTCGATAGCGCAACCACTGGTAACGAATTAATCGATTCTGACTGCATCTGCGAATGCCAGAACGTGGTCGATGTCATCGAACCACTATTTCGCACTTGCGATGGAGCGTCTGATGGAACCATTGTCTGTGTGTATGACAGCGTTGCGCCGCTCGCCCACGAACCTGAGCCTCCGTTTGGTGTAAATCCGGGAGCGGTTGATGACGCGGGTGGCTGTACACTCGTTATGGGCGGCACTGGTGGTGCTATTTGTGGTGTGCCCGGTGTTTGAGGCGATACCAGCAGAGTTGGCTCTATTGAAGGCACCACTGAAGCTGCGGGCGATTGAGCTGAAATGAATTCCGATCGCGAACTGTTCGGCATCAATGAAAATGAATCATTACTCGATGGAGATATCGATATTGATGTGGATGTTGTCGATGGCGTGTGAAGCGATGACTGGCTATGCGTGGGTTGCGAGTGATGCGCAGATGGATGATGTTGGACCACGTGTTGACCCACCATATGGTCGTTCACGAGTGACGCCACGTTTGTTGTCGCGCCCGTCACTACAAGTACATTCAAACAATCAATTTTTAAAAACTTAACATACAATATATTTAAATTATACGATGAGTCACATACCGGTTACGTATTCAGCTTTCACTTGTGACCTAATAGTGGGGTCGTCGTCGTGACCCGTTAACGTTAGACCTGACAGATCAATGCCTGGCGACACAACTCTCTCGTAGTGATACGGATTCACGCAAACAGAATCGCATTTAAGGTCAAACGCAAACTGACCTGAATATCAATGGAATATCAAAATAATGTCATGAAATAATGCGTATTAATATTAAATATGATTAAAACGTACAATACTTGACATGTTTCAACTCATTCTTGTGAAGATCAGGCCATCGCCATATCCTTGCATATATCACGTGCGGAAATCCTTTACGTCCCGCCACTTGAAGACGTCCATCGAGTGTGCGCTGAATGGTTACACATTTGGATGGATGCGCGCCATTAGTGGTGATCGCTGTGATTAGAGAATCCAATTCGTCTCTCTTTTCCTTCAGTTTCTTCACCAAACTCTCGATCGCGCGTTTCGCGAAGTTTTCCGATTCTCCTCCCTGTCTGTGACACATCAATGAGTGCACTATTGATAGGCACGCGTCCGCTGATGTCGGCGTTGATGTCACTGAAGACACGTTTGACGAACTGTTTGACGTCACCGAAGACATTACCAATTATTCAACTGAATCATCAAATTTATTAACAAATTTAATACAATTATAATTTTAATGGGAATTGTATTTATTGTATTAAATAACAATAATTACGATTTATAAATAATATAATCATTAACAATGTTATACGTATTAAATTAATTCATATTAATAGACGTCATTTATTTATATTTTTGTGATTCAATTACGACAACACATCGTTTATATTACATATTATAATTATACTAAAAGCTTATATTTTGAAAGCAATTGTAAAATAATTCTAAAAATGGCTTCAATTAAAGCATTATTGCCATCACCGACACAACTCACTTACAATCGGGAAAACGATAGCGAATCGAATGGAAGCCAATCGGAGAACAGAATATTAACGCATTCAAGGAACGTAAATATACCAAAATATGGTTATCGTAATGAATGGGTGCCGCGAACTGTCGACGATTACGGCGATGGCGGAGCGTATCCGGAGATACACGTCGCTCAATACCCGCTTAATATGGGAAAGCGTTCCGATAAGAAGAGTAACGCATTACCAGTACAGTTGGATGCGAACGGAAAAATCCAGTACGACGTGATTCTCAAACAGGGAAGCAATAAAAATAAAGTGATATACCATAAGTTGCAAGATTTATTGCCATCAGAGATGATGAATGACGACGAAGTGCAGAAACCAGATCAGGAAGAGATCGAAAAGATCACTGAAGAAACGAGAAGAGCGTTGCAAAAGATCACTCAAACGAAGATATCGGCAGCGCTTCCCGTGAGATGTGCCGAAAAGTGTTCTCCCGCTCAGTATATTCGTTACACGCCATCGCAAGACGGAGAACAGTTTAACTCAGGCTCGAATCAGCGTATTATTCGTATGGTTGAGGTACAAAAAGATCCACTGGAACCGCCGAGGTTTAAGATTAATAAAAAGATACCACAGGCGCCGCCATCGCCGCCGCCGCCAGTGATGCACAGTCCAACTCATAAAGTGACTGTAAAAGAGCAACAGGAATGGAAAATACCTCCGTGTATAAGTAACTGGAAAAACGCAAAGGGATATACGATACCTCTCGATAAAAGACTGGCCGCTGACGGCAGAGGTTTACAACAGGTGCACATTAATGAAAATTTTGCTAAAATATCGGAAGCGCTTTATATCGCTGATCGAAAGGCGAGAGAAGCGGTGGAAATGAGAAACGTTATGGAACGTAAAATAGCGCAGAAGGAAAAGGAGAAAAAAGAAGATCATTTGAGACAATTGGCGCAAAAGGCTCGCGAAGAAAGAGCTGGCATTAAAACTGGAAATGTTGGAGCAAGTAATGCACAAAATTCGAATGATAGTCCTGATGACGAGGTTAGAGAAAGAGATCAAATACGTTATGAACGTCAGAAAGATCGACAAAGAGAGAGAAATCTTCAAAGGGCTGCGCCTGAGAAGAGGAGTCGACTCGAAAGACAGCGCGAAAGAGATATTAGCGAACAAATCGCTTTAGGAATGGCTAACCCTAGAGTTAACACATCCGAAGTACAGTTCGATCAAAGACTTTTCAATCAAAGTAAAGGCTTGAACAGTGGTTTTGCTGACGAAGACGATTACGGAGTATATGACAAACCTTGGCGTTCCAATCAAGCAATGGCTCAGAATATATATCGACCGACTAAAGGAGCGCAAGACAAAGATGTTTATGGCGATGATTTAGAAACTCTTATGAAGACGTCTCGATTCGTTGCCGATAAGGAATTCTCTGGTACTGATCACACGGGCAAACGCGACGGTCCAATACAGTTCGAGAAACAGGAGGAAGAGGACCCGTTCGGTCTCGACAAGTTCTTGACTGAAGTCAAGAAAGCAAGTAAAAGACCAGAAGCTTCTGCTAATTATGAAAACCGTAGCAGTTATAAGAAACGGAAAGAATAAATATTTTTTGTTTTTTATAGCACTTTAAGCACATTTACATTACCGTAAAATCAATAAAAAACATCAATTAAAATAATTACATGCTTATGGTATATAATGTTCGGTAATCTTATAAGCTTATTGTAGTAAACTTGAGAACATAACACATTTGTATTTTTCATACCCAATTATTTTATTGAGTCTTAACTAACGTATAGCGAGATATGCATTCTTTAATACAAGCTTAGTTTATTATTGAATTATTTTTATTATCTTGAATATAAGATAATACCATAATCTTATATAATCCAACATAATTTTATAATAAATAAATTATAGAATGTTTTTATTGAAAAATCCTTTACAAGTAATGATTAATTAACTTTATATGGCTTTAAAAAACATTTGTTAGTTATTCGCGTTAATCTTTGCTTAATTGTGTAATTGTGATGAAACAAAACACTAAATTTAAACATTGCATCAATTATTTGTATATAAATAATAGTTAATGGTTTAATGGTTTTTTAATGGTTTTTCTGTTTAAAGTTTGAACCGAACCAAACCATCAGAAATGTTAGAAATTGAAAACAATCCGAGACTAAACGACGAACCAATAGATAAAACCATTACAACCCAAACCATTAGCATCTTAAATGGAAACATTAAACTTTAAAAATAGAAATTAAAATGATCTAATGTTAGCAATCCTTGAAAACAGTCCACTTTAATGATTAAATGCTAAATGATTTTAAATCATGCGATGAACTTATATTAGAAATTATATGCTTTAAATTACTTTTATTATTTTAAATTTATAAAAACTCAATCATTTAATTTTAAACTAATTAGAAAATTAAATTAGCAATAACTTTAATTACAATTAAAATAATAAAAGTAATTATAAATTAACACTTAGAAAAGTAAAGTAAACTCAAACTGTACCTAAAATTATAATTCTATTTTCTAATCTCAATTCTGATACAGATCTCTATTCGTACAGCTCTAACGATCCATCTTAACGTTAAATACAATAACTGAAACCACGTGACACTGAAAAATATATAATAGAATATTATACGTATGATATGAGTTAGTGATTGAAAATATTAGAAATTTCAAGTCCACTAACGTCCCACTAACGCTAGAAAAAATTGTACTAACGTTCCACTAACGGGAAAAATTAAAAAACAAATCCCATTAACGTTCCACTAACGGTACTTTTTTCAAATTCCACTAACGTTCCACTACTAACGTTTCACAAATATAAATCTAAAATATGAATAAAATTATATTTTTTATTAAATTAAATCAGAATTAAATTTTAATATTATTGGTAGAATTCTATGATCTGGAAAATGAAGATTATCGCATTTAAAATGTTGATTATAAGTTATTTATAAAGAGAAATTTTAATTTTTAATTTATTTTTAAATAAAAATTGATAATTTTGAAATGTTTTTGAATATTTGATAATCTAAAAAAATGACTAACGTTCCACTAACGGAAACATAAATTTAACTAACGTACACTAACGGTAAATTCAATATTTACCACTCCACTAACGTTTTAATAACGCTGCTTTTTTCGAATTCCACTAACGTGGAACGTTAGTGGAGTAAAATTTTCAATCACTAATGACTATTAAAGAGAACCTTGCTTACCCATTTGATTTTTTACATTTTTAAAGAGATGTTTCATGAGAAGCAAGTACATAAGTTTATCTAAAATTAAATTAGAGAATTTTTTTTTATGTACCGATAATTACTCGAATTGGATTAAGCATTGTTTTTCCAATATATTTTATTTGTAAACTTTTCTATTTTTATTTTTACATACTGTAAATGTAAACATTTAAATATTTAAATATATTAATATAATAAAAAGTGTGAATGTAGTTGGCTGAAGTCGAATATACATTTTACTATCAAAATTTAACTGTTACTTATTTTATTAATCATAAATGAATACAAGAATTTTAACTTAGTTTTATAATTTCATAAAATATCAATTTGAAATAATAATGCTTTTATTAATCTAGTTTCCAGCGTTTTATTATTATATCTTTATTGAATAGATAATTATTTTAATCAATTACTAAGTTAAACGTTTTTTTAATTTTGTACAAATAGCTTATAAAAATATTATAAAAATTTAATAAACTAAAATAAAAAATTTATTTATTAGAAATATTTTAAATTTTGTTATTCATATTCTTGAATATTTCAATTGTATTTTAATTTATTTCTTTCTTAAGTTAAACAAGATCGATACGGTCATAATATCTGACTTTGCTTTTTATATTTTTCGAAGTAAACATTTTAGTTTATTATGTGTAAGATTCATCAAAATATGGGTTATAAACGATATAAAAACTACTGAATTGCAGATGCCAAAAATTCAC
>JAQGAW010005086.1:0-10078 GCA_034698025.1 Phthiracarus crinitus | reverse complement strand
TTTCACAAAACCTAATCCTTCTTAAAATCTAATTCTTTTAAATAAGTTACTTTTGAGAAATAATTTTTATAAAAGTTAAAAAATGGATATTTCTATATCTAGTTTTAGTCATGCACTGGACAATGAACAGTGACAGCTAAATCTGAAAAATCCAGTCCAAAAATTGACATCTGAAATCTAATTATATATTGTGTATTAATATATATTCTTTCAATATTCAGTTTTGCAATTATATTACTGTTTTAAGTAAAATTTCCTTATTCTTAATTTGAACAGTGAAATTAATTGAAGATAATTTCTCATTAATAAATAAGTAGGGACTCTACTTTTATGCGATTAAAATTTTATTTTATGCGACTTAAAAATGCTCTTAAATGATACAAAATATGCGCTTAAATATGCATGAATTATTCTAGATTTTGATGGTCTAGAATCACAGTAGTTACCCAGACTCAAAACCTCTAGGTGGGACCATATCCATAATATCTCAATTTTTTAGGGGGGTCAAAATTCTTCGGATTTGAACGACAATTTTTTGGCCTGCTCACCAAAATTTTTTTCAAAAAAAATTTTTTTAAATTTATTTTCTCATAAAAAGCCTAAACCACGCCCCCTCCAAAAACTTGATGAATTTTAACGATAATTTTTTGTCAATATTTTATGTGGTAACAAAATCACATCTGTTTTGATGGTCAATTTTCTGGATTTAGTTCTTAATCCATGTGAACATCCATTTTGTAAGACGATTCTTTGGCAAAAACTTAAATATGCGTCAAAATATGAAAATATGCACATTATTGGTGAAATATGCATTATATGCGCTATTAAGTATATTTTAAACTAAACGATTTGATGTAAAATTAACATATAGTTAATTTAAACTATAAAAATATCACTCGTTTTCGATATGCAAAAACATAAAAATAGAGTCCCTATAAATAAGTAATAAAGTTTAAAAAATTATTTCCAGTCATTAAATTTTATTTTTCGAAAATATCATAATAAATATCATAATTTTATTATTTATCATTTAATTTACATCATACTAATCAGTTGAGACGATAAATTCAGGAAAGTGCTTATTTTATTGGATAATGTTCTAACTAAATCTATAAAAAAGGTGCATGAATTAGACCAAAATAAACATTTTAAGACATATTTATTGTACCTGAAAATCCTGAATATTACATGAATATCCTGAAATTGAACATAATTCCTGAATTTTTATTATTTTGATATCATCCATTTTAACTGTAAAAAAACATATTTTAAGCGCATACAAGAGTTATATCAAGGTGTCCCAAGAAGCGTATCAAGAGATATCCTAAAATATAGAAGTATTATATTTTAACTCCCAAATGTTTAAAAAGACGCACTTTCCAAAGCTTAGGGAATTTAAGATAATAAAATTTGAAATATTTTTGGTAAAATGTTATCAAATTGGTCATCAAAATCTATGAGTTTTCCTGAATAATCCTGAAATTTAAGTTTTTTTCCTTCCTGAACTTATCCATTTTTAACTCCTAAATTTATTTTTATGGGGTAGTGAAAAGGAATCCGCCACAAACAGACAAAACAAATATATTAACCCACCCGAACCGATCTTATGTAAGATTAAAGCATAGAAACCTAACAGAACCGATGGTCGAACCCGAAAACCAGATAAAGAGATATAAAAGATTTATTGAATAGAAATCCTATAATATAATCTATTATACCAAAAAAATTTATTTAATTTTGCTATTTCTAACAAATATAACCTTTTATTAAGTTTAATTTTTTGAAATAATTTACAAAATAATTTTTTAATAAAATCAGAAAAAAATCTATTTATAGTCAATAAAACTTACTTATCGGTTGATTGTCGGGTTTGTGTAATATAAGTACACTAAATCCAAACAGAACCAAACAATTAAAAAGTCAAACTGAACCGAATAACGTTGACTTCATAGATTTTATAAAAGAAATTTTTCTATTATTTTACATAAAAACCACTACTATTCCAATTACGCCATTAGTGATCGCAAAAAGAAAGTTCAGGAAAATAAAACAAATTTATATATTCACCATATTTAATCGATAGCTTAACTTTTGTTTTTGCTTTCATTTCTCAACATAAACAGTAAATCGCAGAAATGATAAAAATAATTGGATTAATAGTTATTGTTTTGCTAATTATTTATACATTCAAACATATTTATGCATTTTATTCAAATATTAAACACTATCCAACCGGTGTTTTTCCATTACCGTTATTTGGAAGTTTGTTACGTAAGTCAAAGTTTATGACTTATTTTCTATAATTAATATTCAATTATTATTAGCGTTAATATTTCACTTGGATCGTCATCCGGTTTACTATTTTTGCAAAATCGGTCAAAGATTTGGTGGTCTATACACTTATTGGTTTGGATCGGAACCGTTTATTATAGTAACTGATTACGAGATCGCGAAAAATTTGTTAAACAAAACTGAAGTTAGCGATAGGTTTAATGAATCATTTATAACAAGATTTAATGAAATGGTTAACGATAAAAATAATTCAATAATTAATTATAATGACGAATACAAAATATTTCGAAAACTATCAATCGATGTAATACGGTATGCTGTAATTACGGTAGTTTTTAACTTAAAAATTGTTAAAAATTTTTTCCTAAATATTAGTGTTAATTAAAATGGAATTATAATTGATAGTAGTTTTCGGCTAATAAAACGGGTTGCCCGTAATAAATAAAATTTATTTATAGATTAGTATATAAAATTTCAAACTTTAAAATAGATATATCTTATGAGAATTCCTTGTCTTATTTAAGTTTTTTTGTATAAAATTTTAAGACAACAAAATCAAAAAAAACATTATAAAACAAAGCATAAGCATTTTTTTACTAAATATCATGGATATATACTGTAGTACTAGTGACGAAAGCTGTATCTGATAGAGCTGAGCTGGCTTAAGCTCGAGCTGAAATTCAGCTCTTGTTTTTATAGTTTTAGAGCGCATTTATCAGCTCAGCTCACATGTGTTCAGCTCCAGCTCAGCTCAGCTTTCAGCTCAATCTAGGTATATCGAGCTGTTTGAGCTGATTTTTTTATTTTGTTTAAAGTATTTTTAGATTCCTATTACATTATACATATAAAATATTATTCAAAATTCAAAAATAATTGAATTATGAACTTATTCATTAATATTATGATATTGAGACATTATAATATTATTGTAATGTTTAGAAAAAAAATTGTATAAGTATAATATAATTTTTCATAAAAAAATATAATTATAAAGATAAATTTCAGCTTATCAGCTCAGACCAGCTTTGACTATGTCAGGCTCAGCTCAAAATATTTTGAGCTAGAAATAATTCAACTCAGCTCTGAAAATTTTTTTATTAGCTTAGCTCAGCTCGCAGAATAGCTAAAACTCGGGTTTTTGAGCTGAATTTTATCACTTTATAGGACAGATCTCTCTACCTATAGAGGAAATTCTACTCTGTTGAGCATCTCATTTGATTGATATAAGCTTATGTTTTCGTTTACAGCTAATTCACAGAAATACTAATTAAATTCAAAATCAATTTCTCATTGTTATTATAATTATAGGAAATATCTAACAAGTGATAAATTGTTTGAAAATATTCACAAAATTGTGACCGAAACTGTAGAGATTATGATTGAAAAAGAGGGAAACAAACAATTTATTCCATTTAATTATATTGAAAGCATATTTGTTCGGTTATTAATTCAAACTTGTTTTGGAGAAAAAGTTGAATTCAAATCACCAGTAATTCATCAAATCGTAAAGACTTTAGAGGTGTTACAACAAGACATGGTAAAAATATTTGTTTGCGATTATATACCATTATTAAAATTATTTCTTAATAAATCGGCTCAAATATCAACGGCAAAAGCGACGAATGAAGTTATCGGGAGTTTTTATCGAAACAGTCTTAAAACATTTAACAGCGATAGTATTGGATCATTTTCGCAATTAATATATTCGAAGAAAATTGAATTGTTAAGAACAATTGATAGTAATAAGTGGGAAAATTATTTTAGTGAGTCGAATATGATTGGATTTATGACCAATATGTTATTAGGTATGGAAATATTTTTACTAAGAATTATCCAATCTGTAATGTCTAATGTATCGATTTCAATATCCGTCATATTAAAGATTATCACTAATAAATTAAATATAGCGGAAATTACTAAATCATTATATATTTGAAATAATAGTTACAACCAATAGAAAATAATTATTAACTAATATTAACACTTCACTGGAACACCTAAAAAAATAACACTGCAGGTACTATGGGATAAAAATATTTTATGCCTTCAAACAGTGCTTTGCGCATCACGTATTATGAGCTGCACATCTATGCATATACGTACAATGTTATACTGAAAAAACTAAATTAAAGGGAGATAACGCATTGAAAAGCATTGCCATCCATTTACGGTATATTGGGGTAAAAAATTTACCCTATCCTCTTGAAGCGTTTATATTATTTTTCCCTTTGAAAAACTAAAGATATGCTAATTGAGGAATACCTAAAGTCACATAAATTCTCTGTTTATAGTTAAAAAGTTATTAGCGTGTAAAGTGTGTTTGGGTCGATTTTTATCCCGATGTTCCAGTGAAGTGTTAATGATGTGAATAAGCTTAAGCTCAATTCAAGCTTCAGTCCAGTGATCTTCTTAAGCTTGAAAACTCATTAATGAACAAAACAATTACAGAAAATGTTTCCAATTTTATCTAAATAGAGCTTAGTCTAACGAAATATTTTAATATTTGTATAAAATATTGCAATCAATATCACACAAGTCAATATTTTAGTTAATATGAATAAAATTTTATTATTAATTATTTATAAAGTTTTTATAAAAATTTTCCTGTAAGCTCAACATTAAGCTAACGTGTTCGGACAAGTTATTAAGCTCGAGTTCAAGTGGGTAATTTTTATTGAAGCTCAAGCTCAATGTTTTCAGAATTTGAGCTTAAACTCAGGAGTTTCAAGCTCAAGCTCAGCAAAATTGACTATTTTCTCATCATAAACTATTATGATAAAATGTGTATATAAACAAAACTATGACAATTAATTGTATATTGAGTAACCTCACATGTGTTTTATATATTTTCTATTTTCAATACAATCTCAGTTAATTCATTCTTACTTTTATTCTGTTGGTAACGGATTAATCAAAAATGTGTCTGGTGTTCACAAAAAGTTAGTTACTGTTTGACTAACTTGTAGTTTAACTGTTCAACAAAAAAGTTAAAGTTAAAGTTTCAACAAAAAATACTTAAATTTGATTGAAAAAAGATAAGCTGAAAGTTAGCTATCGAAACGTCTCAACTAAATCAAGAATAGTTTTGATTAATCCGTTGTTTACCAACAGAATAAAAGTAAGAATGGGCTCAAACAACAAAAAAATTAAAAAACTTATTTTATAATCTCAGTTAAATGTTTGAAAAATTAACGGATGTATACTAATGAGTTATTGGCCATAATTGTCAAATCTTTTATGCAATAATGTTATTTAACTTATAGCTGCAAGTGAGACAAGTGGAGTCACATTAAGATGGATATTGGTTCTTATGGCTTATTATCCGGAATTTCAATCAAAACTGAGAAAAGAAATTAAATTTATTATTGGTATGCATTATATTTACAAATATGTTACAATTAGAAAATTTTTCCTCAATGGTTAAAGTAAAATTAGGTCCAAATGGTGCGACTGGTATAAAATTATGACAATTTCTTTTTCATTTTTCGTGCTTCCATTCATCCTCTAATTGTTCTAAATATTATTATATCACTTATATTGCATATTTAAATAATTGGTTTAAAATTATTATACCTATAATATAATTATTAATCTTAGTTGTGATTGGATTAGTATACAATCAGTATTACTTTTAAAATATTTTCATAATGACATAAAATGGATTATCAATATAAAAATTAAAATTTAATTTTTAATTTAAAAAACAAAAAAAAATAAATAAAACTAGAATAATCTCAACATATTATTTTTACAGGTGACAAACGTCCAGATTTTAGTGATAAAGAAAATTGTCATTTTATGAATTCGTTTATATGCGAAACATTGAGGTTTAGAAATCCCGGACCTCTTGGATTGCCTCACCGAACGAATAATCATATTTCGATAAGTATTATATAATTTAACATTTTAAAAATATAATAACGATAAAAAATTCATTATAGATAATAAGCAAATACCAAAAGGTGTTCAAATCCTTTTTAATCAATACTATATTCTTAATGATCCGAAATATTGGGAAAATCCCGAAATATTTAATCCCCAAAGATTTATTAATTCAGATGGAATTTTTGATAAAAGAAAATTCCCAGCATTTATCCCATTCAGTACTGGAAAGCGTATGTGTGTCGGAGACAAGTTTGCTATGAATTCGTTATTTTTAATATTGGCGGGCATTTTGCAAGCAACTGATGGTTATTTTATTTCATTAGCAAATAAACAAATCTCTTGTTTGGAACCGAAACCATATGGTTTATTCTTTGAACCGGAAACTTATAAAATTATTATTAATAAACAATGAGTTTATGTATTTATTAATTATTGAAACCATAATAATATAAATTAGTGTTTTAATAAAATTATAATCAAAGATTTCCCAAATGCTTTCGTAATATTTAATTATATTATTTTCGAAAATATTAAGATAGTATTTAATGATATAAACTTTTATACTTCTATCATATATAAAGTTATTGAAAAACAAAAATCAAACCGTAATTGCAATGGCATTGGAATGAAAAAAGCTATATATATAAAGAAATAATCCCTTAATAAATATAAAGACCTGTCCACATACAGACAGACAGACACACAGACTGATATCCCAAATACAATAGCTCCTTTAGTTAAAGTGAGCTAAAAAAGTATAAATTGCAATTAAAGAAATTATTATTTTTAAAATATTGTAAATAAACTTTCGGTGAATGCGCTCAAAATCGATTATTGTAACGCGCTTACTGTAAGTTTTATGTAACTAGTTTTGAAGCTATATAATAACTATATTTTAGCCCAACTTCTGGAGGAAATGGTTTGAAATGCGACAAAAAACACAAAACCAATTCAAACTTTGCTTAACCACTACAGCTGACCTAAGCCAACACAACCAAACGAAACACGTACACCCGGACCGAAATAAAATTTTTCTACCTATAACTACCTACCCCTAAGTGGAAGTGACCCTTCAAATCAACTCATCTTTTTAACATGAATGCAATGCTATAGGTGTTAACGGTAAAATTTTAAGATTTTCCAAAACTCAACCCCCTAAGGGGGCCTACCCCTCAATACTCAACCCCCTACTCAATGAGCTGAATCAATTGATGTGTCGAGGAGGTGGGGCCCACAGAGGAGGAGCCAAAAAGGGAATCACAGACAAACAAAAAGATAAATTATGATACTTATATATTAAGATTAAACAAGAGATTTCCCGTTGCATTCGCAACGGCGTAAAAAATAAAAATAAATTATACAAATCTGTCCCGAGGTGTACATATTACAATCCCGATCCTATGCCGATCTTGTCCCGGTCTCACAACATAATAAAAGGAATGGATTTGCAAAGCTTAAGCCTGTTTCAAGCAATGTAGGTACATCAACATATAGCTCTTAAGCGTAGACGGGGTAATAAAAAAGGGTGAGTGTTCAGAACATGTGCAGTATGTATATATTTGTATAGCCTGAGGGGTGTACGCTTTTAAATAGCCTGAGGTGTGTATAAGCTTCAAAAGTGTAATATATATAGATGACAAGTATAGTAAGAATAGAAATACTTTCGTAATGAGTTCATTACATGTACACGATTGTAGAGGTTATCAAACTTTAGTTCAAAATAAATTTATTTGAATTGAAATTAAATTTAAAATCGATATTTTCTTTACTTTTGGTTAAAATAAATATAGTTGTAAATGCTTTATCGTTTGCTCTTCCCTTAAAAGTATAGTCTTTGTATAGTATACCGAGACTAATGTAAAAAATTAATTTAATACGATAAAACAATATAAAAATAAAAACCCTTAAATACAGACAAATAAATACAGTATTATCTAAATAAATATTTCCTTAACTTGTATAATGACAAGTTTTTAATGGAATAAGGAAACATTACTTTTTAAAGTAATTAATAATTTAGTATAAATTATACCAAATCACACCTAACCTAACCAAACAAAATCTAACAAAACCTAAAGAAACCTGACCAAGTCTAAAAAATCCTAACCTTATTTATTCTAACATGATATTAGATTTACTATTAAAATTGTGTCGATTTTAAAATTTGAATTACTAAACTAACTATTTTTACGGATTAATATAAGCATATGTTAACTAAAACACGATTAATCAGTAACTATTCGATTAATTTGTTTATATTCCACATTCTTATTCAATTTTAAACAGAATAAAGAGATTATATTGTATTAAAAACTAACATATATCGCTAGAGACAACGGATTCAGGACTAAAAAATTCGTAAATTCAGGCGGAAAAAAGAAAATAGTGTAAAATATCGCAGAATATATACGATTTCGCAGAGATATCATAGTTATAGTTGTACTCCCCTAAGCTCTGGCAAAATGTTTATATTTCCGGAGATCGGAGGGACATTTAACTATAGTCTTTCTGTTGAAACGAGTGAGAGGTTACTATTGATGTGAACATAGCGTTATTGGATTACTAGTGATTACTTGTAATAATAAAGACTATCGAACATAGTTTGGGAAGCTCTGTGTAATATTAACATTGACAGTGAAGTGTATGAAAACAATACAGTTTAGAGTCAATTGACTAAAACATTAATATGTGATTTAGTGTTTTGATTGTAATAGTGATCCTCTGATCAGTGATGGGAACCACGAATGGTGTGACGCGCGGACAATTGAGACCACACTTTGCTGGACGTAATCCTCCATTTCTTGTGGCAGCGCTTTGTGTTGGAATCGCTATATTAGCGGTCAGTTATTGGAGTCTTTGCAGCCAATATAATGATCTCGAGTTACAGCTCAAGAACGCTCTCCAACGAAGAGAGTCTCTCGAGACCAGTGAAAGCGGTGTCAGAAAACAATTAACTTTACGTGAAGACGAGTTCAGTAAAGTGAAGATCGATTTGCAACGAAAACAACAGCAGTTCAATGATTTAAACAATGTTTTGAACGCGAAAAATGATGAATTGAGTGCATGTCAATCCAAATTGGAAGCAAATCTAAACAAATGTAATGAAGACTTAAAAGAGAAAGACAATGCCATCGGAGATATTAACTCTAAACTTAATGGTATCGAACAACAAAATAAACAACTTTTGTCATTAAAGGATGAAAATTCTAAAAAATTAAGTGATTGTAATTCAGAGATTGGAAACTTGAACAAACAATTGAAAGAACAAAAGATTTGCAATGAAACTCATTTGACGCAACCAATCAATGAGATTAATTATAATGGTTTAGAGTCACCAAATCAGGTTAACAATCAGCCAATTAAGGAACAATTGGGTGATTTCATATCATCGCCCAATCAATTGATGAACGATTTGGATGATTACTCCGATTAAAAGAGTATCGTAAACCTATACCTCACATAAACCCTCGTAACGAAACTGTTAATAGTGATACTCAAGATAATAACGTAAAGCCAGATAATTACTGTCCTCAACTAAACCTTATACAATATATATATATATAAAAATTTAATTACATACCCTTTTATTTTTATTATTCGAAATAATCGACAGTTTTGCAAAATACAAAAAAAATCGTAACTATAATTAGAAAATAATATTAATATAAATTAATTAGTTAAGTAATTAGTTTAAATAAAATAATATAACCTTACAGACCAAAACACGTTATAATAAAAGGAAACAGGAAATGCGTTAACCACTGGACAATGGTCAGACATTAAAAACGTACCTCAATTAGGGACAATTGCATAAAGTTGGGGGGAATGACGCGTTACTATTTCCCTAACCCCAAAAATTCCAATGCTACCGGAACAATGCTCTTTCCCTCTATAGAATGCC
>JAQGAW010005085.1:0-10078 GCA_034698025.1 Phthiracarus crinitus | reverse complement strand
ATATATAATAAAAGTTTGAATAATGCTTAAAAAACAAAATAAATATAATTGTCCAACAATAGAAACTATAATTAAATCTCAAAAAATATTTAATACACAAAAATTTGAAATATACTATTGAAATGACTTATAATTTAATACAAAGTTAGCTCATTATGTATGTTCATACTCTTTCTTGTTTATAGTTAAATTTGTTAAGATTTTTTCAAAAAGAACTAATAGAGTAAATATTTTTGTATGAAAAATTAAACATATTCTACAATATTAATGAAATCGTAATCTTAAGAAATTAAATAATTATCTACTATATTATTCTTAAAAAATTCAAAAATCTTTTAAAAATTTCCGATATCAATCAAGAAAATTTATATAAATAAACATATATAAATTTATTTTTATTTTAGTAAGAATATCAATGTTAAATTTTTAAAAATTATAATTTTAAAACTGTTATTTATTTTAAAACCAAACTTTATAATTTTAATATTATCTTTATTTATTATTAATTTGTATATAGTCAGTTGTAATCAAATTTTTTCCTTTTACGGTTTACCCTAATAGCTTTATCTTTTATAATAATTTACCGTCATTTTTATAATACCATAAATTAATAAGAACTTCACGTAATTAAATATCTAACTTTCTATGAAGTAAAAAACTAAAAAAGTAATGAGGTAATTTTCAACTGTTTTATAAATGAATGTATACTGTATTTAACAAAATTTTATTATTAGCAAATTAAAAATTAAATTGAAAACCTTAGTGGTTTATGATTAGAAAAATATGATTCACACTTAATAAATTCTAAAGAAATGTAACGATAGAATACCAAATCGATTTGAGTATTTCCGTTAGTTGCTACTCCAGTGCTCATTAAATTAAATCGAAGATTTGACATTTGAGCGAGAAATTCTTTGTTATCAATAAAAATTGCTAATGAGCTCACTTTGTAATTATATTCCGAATTAATTTTTTTTAAAAATTTTTCTGATTTAAATATTTTTTTTCATTAAGATTATTGTTGTTTTTAAAGTTCTAAGAAATATATGATAATCCTAGGAAATCTATAGTTTTGTTTCTCTCTTTGGAAGAAAAAGTAAAAGCGAAAGTAAAATACAAGTTATATTAAAAAATAAATTAAAATCAATAGTGAAGAGCAATTTAACTATCGAAATTGATATTGCAAAATAAAAAGTAAAGTACAATTTAAATAAAATTTACTTTTACTTTATCTATGAAAATAATATGGAGAAACGAATTAAAAAAGCAAAAGTAAAATCAAAATTTCAATTTTACTTTCGTTTTAAAGCGAAATTAAAATACAATTTAAATTATTTTTTGACTTAAAATCGAAAGTTAAATACAAATAAAATTCGCAAGAACTAAAAGTAAAAGTAAAATACAAATGAAATAAAAAAATTTGAAAAAGTAAATGTAATAGAAAAGCAAAACAAAAATTTTAAAGTAAAACAAAACAGAAAATCTATATCCACATTAGAAGATATGATGTTTTAAACAATTAATAAATTTATGTTATTAAATTACAGTTTTGACTTATTTTATTGTTAATTTTATAATAGTATGAAGTTTTTTATGAAACTTCAATTTTTGTTGTTTTTGAAGAAAAATGGAAGAAGTTATTGGCTATAAATTTATGTAAGATTTAAAAAGTGTTTATTAATGTGACATATTTTCAAACCCTTAAGGTTTTTGAGTATATAATTTCTATTCTCAAAATAATGATGAAAACTAAGCAATTACATTATTAAACAAGATCAATCCGGTCATATTATCTAGCTTTGATGTTAAAGATTTAATTATTTATTATCACATATTAAATTTGTTATTTGCCATTAACTGAAGATGCAACTCAAGTTCGTTATTTTATGATTTTATTATACAAATGTGGGAGATTGCACTGTATTCTGTTATTTTATGTTACTATTAGACATTTCCGTTTGATTCCAATGAATTTTGTTTTTGTTTTATATAAATAATCATTTGGGGTAAATTTCCAAGTATTTCATCATATTTTTAATAAACATTTTTCATCAATAAACATTTTCGGAAGAACTGTTTTGCTTGTTTTTGATATAATTAAACATTTTTAACAGAAGATAGAAATTCACTCTTATAGTGTTAACGCGTAGCCGATGTCACAAAATATGGTTTACTAACAGCTGATGTCTGATTTTCAGTATTAAACAATTTCTGCAAATATAACTTTTTTTCTTAATTTTTTGATTTTATTAGGTAATTAAGACAATTATCACTCATTTTTATTTAATAGTTTTACAATTTGTGGAAGATGAAATATAAATTATGTTTTTAAACATTGAATATTTTCAAATTTTAAGAATATTTTAATTATAAAAATGATATTGTCTATTTTTTCTGCTTTATAAATTATATTTTAAACAATTGATGAGACAATTTTTTGTTATTTTCTGCTTTTAATATTATAGGAGATCTTTTAAAATAAAAAACTGTACCAAAACTTTCCTAACCAAAGACCAAACAAAAATATTGAAGAAATGACAAACTGTCGAACAAACCACTGTTACACGTTTACACAGAACAACTCTTAAAGCCTATCCTCTGGTCCTCTATCCCCTTAAGTCTATGACTGTGGGTCAATGTCTTACACGTTTGGATAACAATAAATATATTTATTAATTAAATAAACAAGTAAACAGATTATACCGTTCAAAACAAATAATTAATTGGACTCGAGTCCATCGAACTGCCCGTAACGATTATGTCCACCGTTGTCCAACACAGTACACAAACACAATCAATTCAAATCAATTTAACAGGTGTTCGCGGTTAATACAAGTCATGCATAATCGCTTCAATTCGTAAATAAATGACGATAAAGACTCACCAGCCAGTTTTCTACGAGACAGGTAGTGCTCTCTTTCTGCGAATTCAAGCTATATCGGTTCGAAATGTTGAGATAAGATCGCTTCCAACTCATTTAAGGTCTTCGAAATCGTATCGGATGGCGTGCAGAGGTTGACAAACAGCTAAAACATGGATTCGCCCATCAAAGTAACGTATACTACCATTTGGTTCTCGTCTTTGACTTTGTGGACAAAGAAGAACGCCTGAATTCTTGAGACACAAGTATTGAAAAGGCACTCCTTTGGATCGAACGCAATAATCGTACAAATTATTCCAGTCATTGATTATGAATACCACGTGACGAGAAATTGAAAGAGAAAAAATTTATAAAGTAAATACGAATACCAAATGCAGACAACAATCAAAAGAATCGAAAAGTAGATATCAATTAAGGATGCGTTGTGACCATGCTACCGACTGAGCTAAAAATATGTGGTGTATGCAGACGATGTAGTAATAGAGCGGTATGGGAACTCCTAATTTAAATTAGGAGTTCTTGTAGCCGAGGAAAAATGGTTCCGTAAGAACCACGAGAACTCACCATAATTTAAGTTAAAATAAGAATAAGTATAAGAATCACAACACTTCAATAAATAGACTGCATTTGGATCATATAAATACTATTTAATGTTTAATTAAATAGCACATGGAATTTTATGATAAAGTAATACGTGTTTTAAGTAAGCATACACGTGAATGACTAACTATACAGTAATTATAACATGAGTAATTTTAAGCTAAAAATATGATAACTAATAGTGTGGTGATGTGTAGTTCGCGTACACTAAACCATGTTTTTCCGTCCGACGTCTGTCTTTACGTACCTATTCTTTATATTTATTAAGGGATTATGCCTGTTCTTTATATTATTTAATTGATATGATATAATTGGAACTAATAACTTAAAAAGTATCATAATGTAAGTATAAATTAAACTATAAGAAAATCAGCTTACTGATAATGTGCCGATCTTTGTTTTTATTTAATTACTTATTTATTTTAGAACAAAATAATTTTTTACTGTTTTTTAAATTAATTATTTATACATTCACTATATTTATTGCTAAGATATTACACCATAAACACAAGAAAAATTTAACATTGACAAATATTTTATTTTCGAAAAGTAACAAAAACTTATAATAAAGTTAATTCCACAAAATGTCCAATTTATTTATAAAGAAGTACATTTTTAAATAATTATTTTATTTAAATAATTAATTTACAGTTGCTAAAATTATTTTGAAAATTTTAGATTACCTTTCCATTTTCCAAAGTATAAACTCAATTAAATTATTGCGAAACAACGTAAATAACTATTATTATTAACGAATAAATATAATAACAGCTTTTCTAATAGATAGACTGACAAGTTTAATATAAATACTTCTTTAATTAAATTAACTCGTTTAAATTTAATACTACTAAATTAAAAAACTTGTGAGCTAATTTATTTTATACATATTTTTTATTAAGAACATTGAAATCTGAGTCTGCTTTGCAAGTTGGAGTAAATAATAATATTTTCAGTCTTTCGAGAAGATTTCAAGTTAAAAGATTAAAATACATTAATAGAGATTGTTACACTGCAAGGTTTTCCCACATCTTTTAAATTTGTTATGAAAATGTTTTACTCAGAACTATAAATTAATAAATACTTTGGTTTTTTAATAAATAAAATTGTTTATTTTAGATATAACCTTATAAAATAGTTGTTGACAAAAACAGTTACATAAAGTAGATAAAAAAATTTAAGAATATTTTTAAAAACTGTATTTTAATAATAAAAATTTATGAATTATTTTTATAATTTTTCAAAGTAAGTTGATTGGTTCTGTGGAATCTATAGTTTTATTTATAACTTATTTTTAATTAATTATAAAAAAGGCAATTTTATAAATTCCAAAATAATTTCATTTAGTTTTGTTTTTATGTTTTTTACATTGAGCTTGATAGAAATTTTATTGAAAATTTTTTCTAAACCTACATCCGAATTAATGTAATATCTCAATAAACCACTAATAATCTTCTAAAAATATCCAACTAAAAATCCTTCACCACATGCTACTAACCAATTGAGGCTAAATCCTCAACTAACTATAATTAACACCACCATCCCAATCAAAAGAAACCCTAAAATCATTAGACTTACCTTTCACCCAAAAATAACTTTCTCCGAGATTATTCAAACACGAATACCCAAAGCCCAGCTTAGCCACGACTTCTTTAAAGCCTTAATTTCTTATTCTGGCCCAATATAAAGAGTCAATTCGTTAGCTTTCCTCCGCCACCATATCAAATAAACCTCACCTACCAGTTAATTTTTCCTATACGACACAAATATAACCAAACTCAAAACTATTGAAGAACACTTAAAATATTTGCATCAACCAATTTCTCCAAACTCGATAACTCCCTACCATGCCATCATGAAAACGTCCCCTTTCATATCAAAAACATCAATACATTTTTCGTCGACAGTTCTTGACTGTTAAACTCCCGCCCACACATAAAATTACTCGGTTAATACACATCCCACCAATACTAGATCCTACCTCTTTAAACTTCGCTCCGGCTATTCCCTCCTAATCAGAGATTACCTCATATGCATCGGCCCCATAAATTAGGATCAATGCCGTTTCATTGGAAGCCACAAAGAACAGTACCTTACCACATTTCTCCTGTCCTCCTTCAGACACACACAAAACTGCCTACATAATACATCACTGTTGCTAAACCCCATTAAGTCTAGCGCATTCTCCAAGCAGTAATATACAATTCAGCGTACAGACTCAATAGGGGGCAACAATAACAACACCAAGAAAACAATAAAGGTTGCTTAAAACATTGGTCCCAAGATATACCCGAACTATCTTCTTGGGATGTGGCACAAGATGGCCTTATATAGAATAATCATCTGATTAATCCGCTTAATTTAAATGATAAATCGTAATAATTTTCGTATAAAAATCAAATCGTTTTAATTAATAATAGCTTCGCTTTTGTGATTATGTTCCCAATTTTATTAATAAACAAATTCTTCTTTTTATTTCAATCAATTAATGTCTGAAATTAAACTGCCTAAGGTATACTCAACACAATAATTGAACACAGAAAATTATTAAGTTAATAAAACTTTATAAAAACGAATTAAATTAAAACAGTTATAAATATTTATTTTAATGTGGCCCACGGAATCTAATTTAGTTAATTTAATAACTTTTTAACATATTTGAAGTTTAAAATAATTTATAAACTATAATCTATTTGAAACAATCAAAGAAACTATGTCATAAACCAAAAAAATGACACAACCCCTAAAATATATAGGATTTTTGTAACAACCAAAAATGGATAATTTGGTTCCCAAATAAATACCAAATTTTGTAATTTTTCATTACCAAATATACACGTTGTGCTGCTTATTTAAAAGCTAAAGGTTTTATTATAGACATTTGAGTTCAATTTGATAAACAAATATTTAATAAAATTATTTAAATACAATAATCAAAAAATTATCTTAAAAATCTATTGAATTATTATTTTGTACAGAGTTTGGAAAATATTTATATAAATTTGATTAAAATGTTTATTTTTTAACTCTTTTTAAATTAAGTATTGAAAGTAGTTAGGGAATGTCTGTTCTATAGGGTTTTTTAACCGAAAAACAAATTTTTTAAATAAAATTTTGTTTAATTTTATATAAAATATGATCTAAAAATTTTTGTGAAATTTTAAAATAATTTTTATTATGTTAAAATCAAAAAGAATTTTAATTGAATGTTAGTACCAGGAGTTAACTAATACCATGTATATTTAAATTGCATATTAAGTATTTAAATTTTAAATTAACAATTAAAAGTTATTTATAGATTTAAAAATGAATATTATTTACATGCTATTTACATATATTTACAAATAAAGTTTTAAAAATTTATATAAAAGGACGAAAACTTTGGAAAAATTTTTATTATAAGTTTAAGTGTTTTATTACATTATCTTTAATTTTTAACATAAATAAAGTAAGTTTAATCACACATATTTTTTTTAATTATAAACAAATATTGTATGTTTATTACATTCAACACTTACCTTGAGTTCAATAATTATCTGATATATGTTAAATCATAGCTTTATCAAATATAAAATCATTTAATAATATTTGTTTGACAGACTATCTTACAAAACATAACGTTTTTTAGGTTTAGATTTTTAATAAGCATTGTTTGCAGTGTTAATCAATGAAATAATTAGAGCATCAAAATAATAACATTTATTACATATCAAATTATCTATAAAAATAACTGTAAATATTGTTCATTATAGCTTAAAAAGTTGCATTTATTTTAAATTGGAATTTCAAATAAATCACTGAATAGCTATTATTTAGAAAAATTTATAAAATACACTTTTTGTCATTAAAATTTTCTTGAGATTTATTCATAAAAGATACTGTATTTTACACGTTATAATTTTATAACAAACTTTGTTGTCATTTATTTTATTTAATATAATAAATATACTAAACTCTAATTATAATTGAGATTTTGAAGGTTAGCTTTCAAATTGGCTCAAATTCAATCCTTTATCAAAATACTGTCACTGCATCAGTACCTTTTAAGTTTTATTCTATAATAATATCTACTTATCCAAAAAAATTTTCGTGTTAGTTTTTTTAATATTTATTATAAATAATAATATTTAGTAATTATTTTATTCATTTTTATTTCATATTTCAATACAAATATTATTTATTTAATGTATTATAATTATAAAAATTTAATTTATTTCAATTTCATTTCAATTTTTCAATTCATATTAATTCATTTTATTTATCCAGTGATTAAACAACACTTCTGAAACTTCTTTATTATTAATTTTTTAAAATCTTATATGGATAACCATAATAATTTGAATTCAATCAATTTTCATTTAGTTATTATATTTTTTCTCTTTTCTTTTCTTTAGCATAATTCATTCATAATTGATATCTGGATAAGTTTGTTAATAGATTATTAAATAGATTTTAAAATATTTCATTGATGTTAGCATATAGAACCAACTTGAAAACATATTCAAACTATATATTTGTGGTTATGTAATAATAGTGTAAATACAAATTATGATGAAAATAATGATTTTTCAGTTAAGATTAGATTCATATTTTGTAATTTTTGTAATCTGTTGTAATAATATTTGTTGTACATATAATTGCAATATAAAACCATATATAGTTGGATCATTTTAATACATTTGAAGTAAATTAATTCCAATATTTTTAAAATTTTTCCATAATTTAATAGGTTGATTAAAACTTTATATATTAAACGGTTATCGATGTAATATTTTATTAAATTAGATTTTCAACATTTCTTTTAAAAAAATATAACAAACATTTTGATAAATAGATTTAAATCATAAGAAATAAAAATTTTATAATTTGATTATTGAGTACTAAAGTATTATGTTATATTGTAAAAGGTTTTAATAAGTCTAAATTTAAAAACCTTTTTGAAGATTTTAATTTTTTCAAAATATATTTAAAAATTAATTTTTAAGCTTTCTATTTCTTTTTTTAGTTTTATTCTCTATCATTTCTTCAAAATATTCGAATGCTTCAAGTAAATTAGGTAGTAGTTCTTTACCAATTTCGTATTTAAATTTACTTATTTGCATCTGATTATCTTTATTATAAAATTTAAAAAATATAATTTTATCAATTGACATTCCAACAGCATCCCGACTTCCAAGTTTAACTTTGTTAATTATTTCGTTGTTATCATTTTGAATCTTTAAAATTATTTTAGTATTTTACATTAAATTATAGTATAAATAAATATTATTTACCTTCAGATAGTTTTTTTCATTTGTTTTATGTTGTTTTGAATAAGATTTTCTTTTAAGTTCAGTGGATGGATTGTTTTCAATTTCATTATCTGAGCTGTCTGAAAATTCTTGATGTTTTTTATTACGTTCCAAACTCTCTTCGACTTTCTTAGAACTCTTTTTAGACATATTTATGTTAACTTTTAAATTTTTTAAAAATAATAATTTTTATTTTGAAAGACTGAGTCCTTTTATAATAATTCGAATGTCCTTCAAATTTAATATATTCAATTATTTTTTTGTTTTCTCTGACTTCCTGGTCTACTTTAAATTTTTTATATATTTGGTGCTACGAGTGTCTTGGCACCACATCTACATTAAATCTTTAATTTATTATGTACTACCTCTACTTTAAATTTTTTCTTTATTAGGTACAACAGTTGTCCTGACACCATAATTACATTAAATCTTTAATTTATTAGTTACTACGTCTACTTTAAATTTTTTCTTTATTAGGTTCCACATGTGATCTGACACCATATCTACATTATGCAAATTACTTATTATACAATTATGTAAATTCATAAAATAAAAATAAAAATAATTGTATATAAAGTGGAGATTCATTTTTAAAACTAAAGTTTTTATTTTTAATGAGTTTGTTTTTATATTATTAAATAAAGTTTCATAACATATTTGGTAAGTAAATAATTTAAATTTTTAATAATATATTTATTTATTCATTTATTTTATAATTAATATTTTATTTTTTTAAAAACAGTATATTCTTAAAAATATATTAAAAAGTAAATCATTATTTTTTTTAAGTTCATTAACTATAGATTTTAAATTATTATTATATTTATAATACATAGATTCTATTCTCATCGTTACATTAAGGTAGTTTTTATAAACTAATGTTAAATTTTTAGAAACTTCTTTAATAAATATATGGTTAGTTGTAAAATAAGTTGAATTGTTTATTGTTTTCAATATATTGATATCACAAGTGTTATTATTTTTTAATGAATATAAAATATCGTCACATTGCGTTTCATTTATTGTAGAAGTAAAAGTTGAATTCATAGCAAAATTATTTTTTTTATCATTACCTGTTGAGTTTAATAGTATTAAATAATCGTTAAATATTTTCAAATCAGGATTTATATTAGAAAATAAATAAAATACACTTATTAATACAAATAATAATATAATTTTTGAAAATAAATTTTTTGAATACTTGGATGTTTGCATTTTGAATGATAGATTATAAATAAAATAGTTTATAAGGTCTGATCTTGTTTTAAGTAAAATAGTTCTTTGTTAACTTTCACTTAGACAAGATGTG
>JAQGAW010005084.1:0-10079 GCA_034698025.1 Phthiracarus crinitus | reverse complement strand
TTAAGAAATTAAATTTAAGAGATCAATCAAATGCCAATACACAGATAAAGAAAACGTTCAAAAAGTTTAGTAAATCTATAAAGAAGAACAACATTTCATTACCAAATAATGTAATTTGTTGAGAACAAGTTGATAACACATTACTATCAGTTAGTTTCTCTTGAGAATAGCATCTATTTTCTTTGAATTAACGTCTTATAATGAAAAACAACCTCAATTATACTAATGAAACACTAAAAATACATAATTAAATACGTTTTATTTAAAGAATAATAAATATTTGTTTTTGACAGAAATATCCTGGTCTTACGCTATAATATGTTAATCACATTCGTGTAAAGCATATTCTATATAATATATTGTGAAATACATACAAATACTGTAAAGTGAATAATAGTAATGCTAAAAATATTCTCCTATAATAATAACCAAATGATAAAAAAAGAAAATTTATTCTCTGTTTTTATTCTACATCTGTATTGTGTGACGTTATAGAAAAAAAGAGCAGAATTTTGTCAACAGATCGATAGAAGAATGCACTTTTTAACAGCAAGAAAAATAAGAGTTACTATTTATTATAAAAAATATTTAATGGTTAATATATTGATTTTAATGATCATTAGAAAAATAACTGCAATTTCAAATAACAACGGAATCTAAAAGCTTTGAGCAAAATAATGATATGATGGAAAATGATAAGCAAAATGATGAACACACGCATTGAAAAGTGATAACGAAAGCTCCGTTAAAAAAAACAATATAACTATTTGGGTGTGTTTTATGCGAGAGACAAAATCGATAACAGGAAACTCTTAACTCAAACACAATAAACATTACATCTTCTTATCCATGAAATAACAGCATACATCACATATGCTAAAATAGACGAGTATTTTTACTTATTGTTTTTAAAATTCTTCTTATTATTTTTTTAAGTTAATTAATTTTTATAAATACTGTCTTTAAATTCAATTATACAGTTTAGATGTAAGCCTCATAATTGAAAGTTTAAGTTATTAATCCTTCTTCATTGAAAACCTTCTTCATTCAAACGATTGTCAGTTTCCGCTGATGTACTGTAATGTTTACGGTATATAAAAATGTCACTTAATATCGAGTTATTTTCGAGTTTTGAAAAAGAAGTTTGAGAAGAGCTGCGCTTAGCAACTGTTTTGTGCGAATGCCTCTAAAAATAATTGAAGTCATAAACTTGAAATTTTATTAATATGAAATAACAATTTATTATGTTTGCAAAATAAAAAAGAAAAACTTGTTTTTCAACAGAAAATTATTGTTTATAATCTTTTATTTATTTTCGAGATTTTTTTTGGTTTACTCACTCTGTTAACTATACATGAAAACACATCAAATTATATGAAATTTAATGAGTTTTTTTTCCCAAAAAAAGAAAAAAATACTTTCAACCCACTCTTGTATTTATTTAATGCGCCCACACATCCAACTTCTGCTGTATAGTATACAGAGAAATAGGGATTATGTTTTCTTTTTGATTTTAATCTACGTTTCAACCGTATTATTAAATTTAATAAGATTAATTCGTTGGCAGTTTTTCTCTTTGTTTTCGTGAACAAAAATCAACACAAACATGATTGCAATCGGCAGCACAATGTCATTTCACTGCATTAGTTTACCTAAAGCCTTTGTAAATAAATATCGAAGAAAATTGCCTATAAAAACAAAATAAAATAAGTTTACCAGACGAACGATTCACTAAAACAATTGCCACATTCATTTATTTTTGAATTAAAATCTAATAATATGCAAATAAAAATAATAAATGCGGTTTACTGTAGTTTGCGTAAAACATATACTGTAATTTAATTTACTTTACTCGTAAAACCATCTGCGCGATGATAATTATGAATTTAATAATAAAATTACTTGTAATCGTAGAAATATTAGTGTCATTATTATTGTTACTAAACTTATCAGGAGTGGAACTAAAATGCAAAAATTTCAGTGATACCTCTGTGGCTTATCTTGACTATACAAAAGTATTTAAACGTAAATTGCTTCTTAAAAAATTTATTTGTTTTGTTTAATTGACATTCTGTGCATCAGTTTCAAGGAATTTGGTACCCATTATGGACATCGATAGAGCCTGATTCAAGAAAATGCGCTTTAATTAAATACCAATTATCGTCGAATGACTTAAACATTGATTTTAGTATCCAGTACTTAAGTATTAAATATAACTAATGCTAAATTAAAAATTTTAATAAAACAATAGCGGAAACCCTTGTTTCTCCAAAATAAAATTATTTTCTCTTAACAAATATCATATGAGATAAGATCCCGAAAAGATCAATATTGATTCCGAGTGAATTTACAGTATATCATTTTTACTCTACTGTAGAATCAATACGAAACTCATTTTAAATGAAACTTTGAGGCGTTTAAACAAACACGACTTTATTGTTGGATCAGAGACCAACATAAGCAAAACTGTGGTTAATATATTAGCAACAGATTACCACACGTACCATATTAGCTATTACTGCAGAGTAGATCTTATCGGCACTGAAGAACTTGTTAGGGGTAATCGAGACAATATAATATTAACATTAACCAAATCGAATTAATTAATTACTAATCAAATAGAATGGTTCACAGTTTATGGTCGCACCAAACAGATTGGCATCGATTATTATCGGCATATTTTAAAATCAATTACTGAACCACTGCTTTTCAATAATCTAAATCTTATAGCCATCGAACAAGACAATTGCACGGGTAGTTTAAATCAATTAAATTATTGCGAATATTGATTAATAAATTACCGATTACTTAACTTTAGCGTCAGAAAAGATTAAGGAAGAAAAGTTCAGTTTTATAATGAGAGACAAGTGTCTCGTATTAGACAGCAAAGTGAGTCCTATATCATTGGAAGACGTAAGATATTTTACTTCCGAAAATATTAAACGACTTCTTTCATAATTAAACATTTCTACAGATGCAAGGTTTCTGGTATTTGATGTACGCGATGGCGCCGTCCAGAGACGATGGCTCTGATTGCGTTGTGGTGAACGCAACACTGCAACCACACTGGTATCACCAAAAAGTTTTGAACGTTAGTTTGAAAAAGTAGGAATATTTTTCGTAGAAAACTTCTCGAAAGTTTATCAAATTTAAATAAACAATGAATTTATATATTTTTCTTAACGAAGCGCTAAAGGAAAAGTACTCGAATTTAATTTGCACGAAGAATCGGTGTCCAGATTTAAATCCGATAAATGGACGCTTTATATTCTTGATAAGGTGTCCAATCTATTCTATTTGGCGTACGGATGCGTTCAACAATCAAAAAAGACAACCGCAGGTGTGTTTACCATAACTATTTAATATTATTGCTGTCCCAAAATATTTTCAAACTCTATTATAAACTTAATGATTCCGTTCAGAATTCTTCGCGATTATTTCTCGAGTGTCGTACTTAACCTCAGAGCAGATATATAGAGCAAAAAATATAGTATCATTGGTGGGCGGAAAGCACATGAATCTATTCCATCACAAGTGCTTAAGTATTAATGAATCAGATTTAATAAAATCGCGATCGGAAATACAAACAAATAATCCAATGTTCGGCAAAATAACGAAAACCATCGATAATGTCGTCAAAATTAAAAATACTTGACCATAACGTGTGAAAATAAATTTGAGACATTTTGTTTTATTTTTAATGAAAAGAAATATATAATTTTTATTCTTTTTTCTTTCAAAATTTAAATATAATTTATTTGTCATAAAACTGTACACTCTCTCGAAAATAGTAATTTCTCATTAAAAATGTGTTTTTATGGTATTTATATCACTAAAATGCTACTCAAATACAATAATTTTTTATGGAAAAAATTTTCATTTTTTTGTTTATTTTTCAATGTATTTTTGTTGACAAATAGTTTTATCGAATTAATTCAAAAAATATATATATGTATATTTTTTTGTTTAAAAATGAATTTTTTTATATTTCAAAATGAAAATTACATAATAATAATAATGTTAGTAATAATTACTTTTCTGTGTCTCAGTCTATGTCAAACTTGAATTTCATTTCACATTACTTGTGTGCACAAGATTTCGCAAAAAACCAAAAAAAATTTAAATAAAAAAAACAAGAAAAAAATATCTGGAAAATTACAAACTTTTTTAAAATGTGTTTAACATAAAAAATAACTGCTATATTATTAATATTTATTTTTTCTCTTTAGATCACAATTAATTGTATTTACTTTTTTAGACTCAAATGATTGTTAATATGACGGTAAATGTATTCAAAATTAAAAAACGTTTTCAGTCTCTTATTTCTTCGTATAAATATGTGTTTCATTATATTAAAAATTAAAAAATCCTATAACTAGAAATTAAAAAAATCTATTTTCACATACAATAATAAAAAATTAAAAAAATATTGTGCATATCATATCTCTTTCTCTGTGTTATAAACTCTCTTCTACTTTAAATATGTTGCGATTCAAAAAAAAAAACGTTTCATGAATTAAATATTACAAAAGCATCGGTCAATTCGATTGATTATTCAAAATATTAAATTAATAATAAAATAACTAATAACTCAAAATAAAATAATAATAATAATAATAATGCGAACGTGAAATGAAAATGAAATGCGCGAAAACTGCGATATTATTATTAAAGTGGCGATAACTTCTATCAAAATAATAATTAGTAAATACTTTTAAATAGAGATTGAAATGAAGCAAAAATGACGCCACTATTAAGAGTGCATTCAATTTTTCTGAAAAATATGAATGACGAGTGATTTCTTTTAATGAGATAACTTGTCGACTGTTTTCATATATATTGGTGATGTAGAGCTATACGGTTACCCTTTACCTCGCTTTATAATACCGGTACAGGAGAATTAAAAATATTTATAGGCCTAATTTGTGGAGATTTTTGTTTCAAATGTAAGCAACCATTTAAAAAAACATACACTTATATATCACTTTTCGTTTATATTATCGGTGTGTAAGTAAAACTTATTGATTTAATTACTAATCTATTCTTTAAAATATAATTAATATTTTTCATCGACAAATAAGACTAGAATCTGTAAAATAAATTAGCAAAAAACAAATTTATGGTGGTTTTCATATTAAAGAAAAAGTTTGGTTAAAATTCACCAAAAAAAACTCATAAAAATCATTAATTAAAAAAATTAGGCGATTTTATGAAATGATAGCAATTTTTGTCATGACTTGAAGGTAAGTTTTACCATCAAATTTCATACACGTCAACACCGGTTTTTTTCAATCGGTATGAAAATTGGGTAAAATTATAACAAATAAAATCGAAGTGAGCTTCAGTATTATAGAGAAAGGTTTAAGGGGTTTGTGTCACTAAAATCTAAGCATTAAATATTCTGATATAATTTTACATATATATATATTCTAATAGAAAAAATATAACATTAATGTTTAATATATAATATCCATTTATGGATATAAACTATTCTTATGTCAAGACTTTCTATGTACTCTTAATGTCTAAATACGATAAAATAAAATATTTAAAATTCAAATATAATCTTTAAAAAGTCTGCGCGAGATTTGGCTTAATATTTTCATATATATACGTATATTTAAGGATTCACTTAACTGTTTAGCAAAAGTTTTATTCGTACATATTTTCCTCAAATCCGAGTCCTATTCTCTCGACAAAATAAAAAAATCTAGAATCTCAACCTTTTAAAGAACTTTCAACATTTTTCAACATACTTTTTAAGCGAAAATATACTATATATATATATATATATTATTTGCGATGTCTTTTTTAACAGAAACAGACTTAAATTCGTTCGAAGTAATGGATTGAGAATTGACGGCGAAAACAGTTCAGTTTTGATTTGTTTTGGCAATTATTAACGGAGTAGCTCTTAAGAGAGTAAAAATCTACGGCCACTTATATTTAAATATATAAATATGGCTCTTATTGATTAATTTAAAAAAATACTTCAAGTTTTGTCAAAATAACCCGAACGTGAAATTAAGCGCAAGAAAACTACAATCTATATTCACTACCGGTATATTCTAGTTCATGAATATTATGCGTTCAATATTAAAAACTAACGGATCGGTTACTTCAACAAACAAATGAATATTTTTTCGGGACTTAAAATCGAAAAGGAAAGTAAAGCGAAATATGAATCAGTTTGTGTGTGAATATGTGTGTATGATTGTGACGTGAATGCGATTCTCTCGGTTAATAATTATGATAATATTAATGAGAAATGCGAACAAAATGAAAGTCAATGATAAATAATGATAAATAATTATAATGCGTGTAATGGTTGTAATGGTGCGATGATATATCAATAATCAATAATGTATTTGCTTTGTTTGATGATTTGCAGCCAATAATTAGTATCAAGTATTTTGAAAACTTTGGTCAAATTTTTTAAGCATATATTCACCTATTCTTTTAAAGTGATATTTGAGGCGAATATTCGATACTATTCCCTCCTAATTCTTTTGCTTGTGCGCGATAATGCTGTTGTGGTCGTTGCAACGAAATCGAATTCTGGTCCACCGATTATTCCGCTTTTAAATGTGCCTGAATTTAATTAAATTTCTATTAATACTACGTATTCATTATAGTTTAATGCCTTTAAGGTCTCTAGAAATATTATTATTAAAACTATTTAAAAAAATAAAAAGAGAATACGAATTAAACGTAAAACTATTTCTTATTGCTATATATATCGGGAAAATATCTTAGACTAATATTACCGGAATGCCTGTAACGTTTATTGATGTTAACTTGAGACTGAGCCGTTAATTGCAATTGAATGGCTGATGTGTTCAATTTATCGGCGAGAAGTAAATGTTTCAGACCCGCAATCTTCTGACTCGAAAGCGAAACCATTGTTTTCTCCTCACGATTATTCCCTTTCCTCTCAACTTCTTTATTACTGCCGTTATTATTCGAAGCGGTATTATTAGTATTGGCATTGTTTGATGTGAAATGCGTTGCATGACTAATATTCGATGACAATGCGTTTGTTGCTGGTTTCGGTGGCGATGAAGATGTGACGGTGCTGTTACTGTTGCCGTTATTCTCTGTGGTTGCGGTGAACACGTTTTCTATGTCTTGGCCGAGAAGAAAGCGCGGATTGAGAATATTTTCACTGCACGCCGCAGCCAACGCTGCTATTGTTGGGTTTGGCTCATCGCAACAGTCTATGTCTTTCACCAGCGATTTTATTAATTCCGACTCCGATTGACTAATAAATTGGGAAATTCAATAAATAAGTGGCAATAAAATATAGATAATAAGACATACCCTAAACTATTGTCAGAGTTGAGATCACTTTCGAAAACGTTAAGTTTGGTTAAATCAGTGTTGTCTCCGTTGGCACTCAGTTTCTTGCTATCACTATCATTATTACTATTACTACTATTATTAGTATTGATATTACTAGAAATTTTTTTCTCCTCGATATCAACTGCCGATTTATTTTCCGAATCGTCATCATTATCCTTCTCGTGGTCGTCTTCATCATCATTTTCTTCGGCATTCTCCGCCTTAATGTCAACTTTGGCCCTAATATTTGATGGAAATTTGGCAATAGTGGCAACCAATGGTTTAGCCCAACCGATATGTAACACTGGTGTCGACGATCCCTCTTCCCAACCGCACAAACCATCGTAAAATCGTAGTAAGTGAGCAAAACATTCGGGGTCTTGTAATAAAGGCTTCGAAGACATACCGCTTGGTTCGCATCCGCCGGCGGACACCACTTTTACCATATGCGGTATTAATTCGTTGGCGATTTCGAGAAACTCCTTATAGATTTCTTCGTCATCTCTCGTATAGTTATAATGCTTTATAACTTGAGCGGCTGTAAGCAAATAATAATTCGAGTTAAATAAAATATTATTCATCATAAAAAACAGTTTTACTAACCATCGGCCCATGTTTTAAGCGCTTCCTTGAATCTGCCGTTTCGGTAGAGATAACCGGCGAGATATGTGTACGGATAAACGTGAGAATCTGCATATGTCTTCTTTGCAACACTGATTGATTCGTAAAATAATTCGATCGGCGATTTGCGCGGCGGAAACGATGGACAGATATCTTCGAGATCACCCAGATTTCCGATAGCCATCGGGTATTGCGATAAGTGGCCGTTGTCGTAGAGGATCCATAACAGCTGCTGCTGAATGATAGCCAACTCTTCCGAGTCCTGATTGGCGTTAATCGATGGGTTAATCGATGACACCAGAGCTGCCACTGCCATGTATTTCGTGCATATAATCGCGTGACCGTTCAGGTATAGCCACGAGTCGCCATTGGAAACCACTGGCTGTCCGCGTTTGTCTTCGTTGCCCTTTCCGTGCCACGTGACCTCCGATGTCTCGCCTGATATATTCATATCATATTTATTATATTTATAATTATGTTAATACCGTATAAAATATCATTAATATAAACAAATTGAGGTAAAAAGCGATCATACCATCGCCAAACACAACCCATGCGTGGTCTTCGGAGAGCGCGAGCTGCACGTCGTCGAGACCGAGTATCTGACACGCGGCCACAACAGCGTACGCCACACCGAAACAGTCCAATTTGCTTCCAGTCAGATACGCATATATAGTCTGCAAATGTGCGCGATCTTTGTAGTACGAACGCGTCAAATGAGACCAAATCACGTCCGATATCTTCTTTATTAAGTCGCGCGAAGTCTTCTTCGGGTAAAGTGAAAGATCGACAGATCCTAAAGCGAGTTAAACAGATCTCATCGTAAACACACTGATTAATCGTAACAAAACTAAGCGCAACTTAAAACAGATTTTTAATCAACAAAATTTGCGTAAATTTATTAAAATTGTGATTAAACGAGTAGAATATAAAGTAAAAAACAGTTTCTAAGTGTTGTCACGATTCTCATCGCGATATGACAACATTTAATTATCGGTAGAAAAGTTGTCAATAGTTTGACAATTAAACAAATAAAAGCGCGTATTTGAGAAAAATCGCATAAATGCGCGGATAAACAGCGGTTACCTTTGATTTGTGTGGTAAACTTATGCAACAATGCGTCGCAAGTGCTGTAAGTGACGATAGGTATGGCGATCTCCAGCGCCGACGACGAGTGCGGCGATGACGACGATAAGCACATCGATGACAGCAGTTCTTTGCCATCCTTTGGTGACAGTGTGAACGAAGACTCAATTAAACCCGAAACGATCGACAGTTGCGCTAAATTCGGTTTCCGATCGTTTCTGAGTTGAGACCGAAACAGTTCGCATACGTCTCCGATTGTTTTGAGTGGAAAAAAACGGCGAACGCTCTTGTCAGCCATTTTTGTTATTTTTCTCATCTAAAAAGCAATGCGTGTTTGTCTGCGTGTATGTATGTATGTATGTATGTGTTTGTGTGTACAGTTACTGTACGTCTGCTGTGTGTGTTTGTGTTTTGTTGTTATACACACGCGCGCATCGTATGAGAGCATGCATTCAACGCATTGAACGCGATGTGCGGTTGTTATCCACACAAACGGTCCAATGAGTCACACTCTCTCATCGTTTGTGCCATAAAACTTGTTTACTTGTTTTATTTTATAAAAAGAAACAATATAATACTAAAAACTATGGCGTGTGACGTATTATGCGTCCGATTCAGAAAACACGTTTGACATTAAACTACACCTACACATACATCTACTGTATTGTAACACGAAAACTATAATCGATATGTCGTTATGCGAACGAATCCAACGTTTATATATTCAACGCACATAAATAGCTTAACGTTTTGCTATCGTTTTTGTGGCAAACAATTCTATTAAATTCGCTAATTATTAATTAAATCACTCTCCTATGAGATTAGTCTTCGTATCTCAGTAGTAGTTTATCGTTTAATTTTTCAGCACAGATACGCAATCAATTATACAGTTTTAGAAATAAAGTTTTTTTTGTTTGCGTTGTTTGTAACGAATATTCTTTTCTAGTTGTTTGTTCATTATGCACACTGCCTTTACATTTAGAAATTTAATTTTATTCGCTAATATTATTTATTAGTCAAACTTAAAAAAA
>JAQGAW010005083.1:0-10080 GCA_034698025.1 Phthiracarus crinitus | reverse complement strand
CAAATTCGTAATTTTAAAATAAAAATAAACATTTTAGAAAAAAGAAATAAAATTTTACATAAAAAAAATAAAAAAATTAAGAAAAAGTGTTTAAAATATATTCAAAAACTTTAGTTGTATTTAAAATGAATAAAAAATTAAGAATTATTTAAAAAGTTTCTATTTTTTTCAAAAAGCTCCCGAACAAACATATTATAACAACATTTATGTCAAGTATATCCTCATATTCTTTTTATTTTTTGCAATTTTATCTTATCTAACACTTTTATGTTAATATTAAAAATTACTAATATAATATATATTTCAATATGTCATTGTGACAATTAATCCATTCTTTTAATAGATTAATTTTGGAAATTTTTATTTCGTTAAGATTTATTAATAAATTTTATTTTGTGATTTTTTATTTCATTACTTGATCTATCAAATTCTATACTTATGTAATATACTTTACCTAAATTTTAAGAGCTTTTGTGTACTTTTAATATAGAATACAATCTATTATTTTTATTAATAATTTATCAAAATAATATATTGAAATATATAAGTTCCACTATTTTAATGGATTAATTTTGTGATTTTTTATTTCGTTACGTGATATATCAAACTCTAAAAATACTTGTGGTTAAACGAATGAAATATTGTCTAGTCAAAATCAATGCTTTGTTATAATTAGTATTAATGTCTATCTTTATCTAATAATTAATAATTTCATTTAAAATGAGTTAATTTAATTTCTATAATTAACAATGAACTTTAAAGATAAAAGATGAAGTTACGTCACGTTATACATAGAGTTTAGACACATTTTATCATTAACTATACACTTTAATTAAATTTTATGGCATTGGTATTAAACAAACGAAAAATTAATTTATTATACGTAAAATTATAGTTTAAAATATATTTAATTGTAATCTTTTCTTAGATTAAATAACGCTGTAGTCATTAGGCGAATAAAATATATATCGTATTTTATGACTTCGCTAGTATACAAACGACACATTTAGATTGATAAAAAGAGAATTTTAAAATCATTTAATTAAATATTAAATATATTTCTTATGATTAATTATATAAATGTTAATCTATTCTTGTAATAATAAGTGAAATATCTTTTTCGTATATCCTTTTAAATTAAAGAACGCTATAGGCATTAGGCGAATAAAATATATAGCGAATATTATGACTTTACCTAAAATCAAAATAACATTAAAATATTATCATAACTTTAGATATCAAATTGAAACAAGAAAACATTATTTACAGATTTCTCAAATAAAACAAAAATTCATTAAAATAAAGGCGCAGTAAGAAACGTAAAACTTATAATGAAATTTTATCATAAATAATATAGAAACCATTTATTTTTTATTATATTTAATTTAATCAAAAATATAATTTGGTAAATAATTTATCTTTAAATAACATATTCATATAATATAGATTTCAATTTGTTATTTTCACAATTAATATATATTTTAATTGATTAATTTTGTGAATTATTATTTCATTACGTGATCTATCAAACTCTAAAAATAGTATACTTATTAAATATACTGTACCTAAAATTTTATGAGCTTTAGTGTATTTTAATATAGAATATAATCTATTTTTTTATTAATAAATTATCAATATAATATATTGAAATTTATATGTTCTACTATTTTAATGGATTAATTTTGTGATTTTTTATTTCGTTACCTAATCTTTCAAACTCTAAAAATACTTGTGGTTAAACGAAGGAAATATTTTCTAGTCAAATAAAGGGTTACATCGAGAACCATAACTCAAATCATAAAACCTCCATTCTAAATATAAATTTAAATATTATATGCTGACCTTGATATAGAAAATATTATAATAAATATTACGGATATTCTTACTTTAGTCTTATAGTCGAATTAGTGTTGCATCTGCCGTAAATGCCTCTTAACATTAAAAATATCGTAGTAGTGTGGTGTCCGCTAGATTTGTCTAAATAAACAAAAAATAACGAGTTGCATCTGCCGCAAATGTCTATTAAAATAAAAAAAATAAAGAAAAAAGTAGCATTTGCCTCAAATTAATAATATTGTATAAAAATTATGAAATTAAGTGGCATCTTCCACAAATATAAAATGTTTAAATATATCGAAGCAGAGTGGCATCTTCCACTAGTGATGAACAATTTAACCGAGCTAACCACGTAAATCGGTTAACAGTTAGTTAAAAATATTTGTTTGGTTAAAAACTTTGTGTAAGTTAAAATAAAATATATATGGGTTAACCAGTTAAAAGAAAACATAAATTATTTGCGATTTTGAAACATTAATAAGCAGATTACACATTGTAATATAAAACTTTTGAACATTAAAATAAACATAATAAAGATTTTGCACAACATATTGATATCACTTGTTTATAAAACAAATAAATGCTTATAAAAAGAATGTATTGGACAATTAATACATATAATTTTAAACCACATTATTTTTCCGAAAACTCCGAAATAATGACAAATTAAAAAATTTCTGAAATTTTTCCGATTTTCTAAGAAAAATAGAAATTATTGAAAATGTGTCACATAAATAAGAATAGATTTCGGATGTGGGCGTTGTTAATCCTCTTTTACTAAATTTTTTTATTTAAAAATGTTTTTTTACCTAAAATATTTTTGTTTAAATTAAATGAGTTAAAAGTTTCTATTTTACATGAAGTTTAAAATAGTAAATCATTCCTTGATAGAATGAAAAAACATATTTTAGTTAAAATTATAGTTGATATTGAGTTAAAACTTTCCGAAAATGTCCGAAAATATCCGAAAATATGTTCTAGAAAAGATCGAAATTTTAAGGTTTTAGTTCCGAAACAGTAGGTACTCTGGTCATCATCCGTTATTGCCTAATAACATCATATTATAACTAAATAGAGTGACATTCCCTTAATGCCTCTTAACATCAAATTATTATAACGAGCGATATATAATAACTAAAAAATATTACTCAGATATTATGACCGTATTTATCTTGTTTTAATTATTTTTCAGAAAATAATGCTTTTCAACATTTATCTTTTTTCATTTTTATCAACAATTTTTGTTTAAACAATGATTTTTTGAAGATGAGTCTTTTTTTAAAAAAACATCTTTTAATGAACTTAAAGAAATGAAAAATTCTTTAATTAATATGACAAAAATCCATTAATAAATATAATGTGTGGCGGACTGACGGAAATCCAAAATCAATTTATCTGAATTTCTCAGTTAGATAAAAAATAACAAAACTATATAAAAATTATAATGATTATTTGTGAAGTTATAAGTGTAGTTATACGGTTAACAAAAATAATCAAGCAGGTTTTCTTATACAAAAAACCAATTTTATAAAATAATGATTTTTCGAATTCAGATATCCTTAAATTTTGAATAATAAAATGATTTATATTAATTATTTATGCAAATATATTAATCATTTTATTCCAAAAGATAAATTTAGTGAACCTATTTTTAAATGCGATATTTCCTCAAAAATTTCATTTTATGAAATCTTGATTTGTTTTAATATATGTTAATTTATTTATAAATTGTTATTTTTTAATTTGAGAATATTCACTATTTATTTAATCACTGTATAATTTGAGTCCTATGGGTTAGGAATAGAAATTTCATAACTACAATCTAGTGTTTTATTTAATTTGAAGGTAAAATTAAAGTTATTATTTTGTAGATATTTTCTTTTAATTGATGTAAAAGTAAAAGAAATGAAATCTTAAAATTTCAAAATATACAACACTACTAAAATCTATTATATTATTACTGCTCATACCTTTTTAGAAATTGGACTTTAAAATTAGGAAAAATGGCTAAAAATTAGCTTAATATTGCATAAATTCGTAAATTGATGGCTAAAATTAAACAAATATTTGCTTTAAAGAGCCAATTATATGATTAAACGGAGGAAGAAACTTAAAAAAAATTATTAAAGTAATAACAATAGGATAAAATTAATAGCTATCAAACAATAATCTATTATATAATACATAAGATACGCGATTATTTGCGTTTTCGATAATTAAACTTAACAACAATTTGTGTGATGAATGCTGAACAACACATGAATCAAAACTTTACACTAAAATACCGCATGTCTAAAGGCGATATAAATATTTTGTTACATATATAACTACATTTGTAATTAACCTTTAAAAATACACAAAATCTTTTTAATTTAAAAAAAATATTTTGAAACATTTATAACTTTTTTAATAAAAATTACTTCCCGAATTTAGTACTTTTTTTAGTTCCCCAATTCCAACCGATTTAGAATGTTTTACATCCCGAAAATTTGAAGCCCAATTGATAATAAATAAATTTTGTTTCAATATGTTTGTTGAAAAAAATTTTTACTTCAAATATGATTTTGTTAGAAAAATACTAATTTTTAAAAAATATGTCAATTTAAATCTCTGATAGCGATACGAATTGCAAAGAATCATAATTGCATATATATTCTAATATCGCATAAATTAAACCTATATTAATGTTAGTACTGTAATTAATTTTATAAAAACATTTCATTGGTATTATATTAAAACCTGTAAACCCTTGTCAATGTCAATTAATTCCATACAGCGATCACCTAGCATATCTTTATCCATTTACCACATATATTTTACTGCATGAAAATAAGCGCCAACTTTTGTCATTCAATTTCGATAAAACTCGCGAATATTGATAAACAGTTTTATACTTTTAAAACAGCAAAGTAAAAGTGTAAATAAACATTTAACCTTGTGATTATTGCATTTATCTTATGAAATAATATTATACATAACGAGTTATATACAAATTTATTTTTCATAAATTGTCTTATTGAAATAGCTACTCTCTTAATTCTTATTTGCAAAAATAAGTCTTTAAATTTATAGATTAATTATATTTCTGAAGGTAATGAAAAACTAAATTTAATGATTATTGAATAGCAAATTAAAAGTGTAAATAAACTATTTACCTATCCCTTATTCAAAATCAAATAATATATAATTTTGATTAGAGTATGTTATTTATATTAAAATTATTTATTATCAATTTATATTCTTTAATTTATTAGAAGTAAAAATAATTGGTTCCTATATTACTTAAAATAAATTTTCATTATAAGTTTTACGTTTCTTACTGCGCCTTTATTTTTATTAATTTTTGTTTTAATTGAGATTTTATCGAATTTGTTATGTAAAGTTATGAAAATAATTATATATGTACTTTTGATAATTTATTTTAAAAAATAACAGATTATATTAAAAATACACAAAAGCTTCTTTAAACGTAAAATATTAGGTCCTGTATATTACAAATTTATAGTATTTTTAGAGTTTGATAGATAACGTAATGAAATAAAAATTCCCAATATTAATTCATTAAAAACGTTGAACTTATTTATTTAAATATGTTATTTTGATAATTTATTTAAAATAATAATATAATATATTCTGTATTAACAATAAATAATAGATTTTAAATTGAAAAAATATTATTTTCCATATTATACATAAGTATAGTATTTTAGAGTTTGAAAGATCACGTAACGAAATAATTATTTACAAAATTAATTTATTAAAAATAGGACCAATATATTTTAATAAACCATTTGGTCACAATTCATACACTTTATTTGAAAATCGTTTGCATTCCTATGATTAGTCTGTGACTGATTAAGGTTACGATTATTATTTCTAAACTGATTATCAGAATTACTGTTGTTACGATTATGATTATTATTGGCATTGCTATTAAAATCATTACGATTGTTATACCTTTCGCGGTTGTTATTACTATTTCTATTATTTTGACTACGGTTACTGGTATTAGCAATACGGCTAGAGTTAGTATTAGGAACTGATTTGTTCTGATTAGTGTTTCGCCTACTATTCCAGATTCCTCCCATCGAATTTCTAACGTTATCGGTTTTGGGTACAATACCGGGAAACTATCATTTTCTGACGTAAATCACACATCGAGCCAACACCAGCTATAAATTTAAAATGAAAATTTATCTTAATTAATATAGAAACCAATTATTTTTAATTCAAATAAATTTATTTAAGAATATAAATTGATAATAAATAATTTTTCTTTAAATAACATAATCAATTCCAAATTTGCTTATCATAAGCGATAGGATAATTGTTTATTTAAACTTTTAATTTGCTATTCAATAAACATTAAAAAGTTTTTCATTACTTTCAGAAATATAAATAATCTATAAATTTAAAGACTTATTTTTGCAGATAAGAATTAAGATAGTAGCTAATTCAATAAGACAATTTATGAAAAATATAGACGGTCTACATACATTCAGACAGAAATTCAGACGTTCATGTCAATTCCCTTAGCACCTTTGGACAAACTGATCTAAAAACTATACTTGTGTAATGTACTTGACATATATTTTTTTATTTAAAAAAGCTATTATTATTGTTTATAATATCTATTGATATTGATGCCAATTTAGCTTATCTTTTGTGTTACAGTATACAATGAATGGCAAAATTCTGTTATATTGTCATTGAAAAATATTTTAAAAATTTAAAATTAAAATATTTATGTAATCAATAATAATAACGGAATAAACTATGATACTATATAATTTAAACTATTTCCTTACTTTAGATTGTTAATATTTATAAAGTTTTATAATTTATTTTTAATAAAAGTTGAGAAAGTTAAACTTGTTTATTTATGTTAATAAACAAGTTATTTAAAAATAGAAAATAATTTAAATGAATTAAGCCTAATAATATTTATCTTGTTATCTGTTTTAACAAAGTCTGCAAATAGAACTTGAAATAACATATATCTATTTTAGTAGTTGTACGGCTGATTAAACTATGATACCAACGAATTCTATTTCCCTTTTTTAAATTTTTAATATCCATAACTTAATTTTATAATTTTTAATAAAAAATGAGAAAGTAAAACTTGTAAATTTATGCTAATAAATCATTTATTTAAAAATAGAATTTAATTGTAATGAACTAAGGCTTAAAAAGATTTTGTAAAAATATTTAACAATAAAAAAGTCAGGTTGGATAATTATAAAAAATTACAAAAATACAAAACTCAAAATAAAAATATTAATAGTAAATTAAACGTAACTAAACTTTAAATAAAATAATTCTAAACGTAAACTTAAAGTGAAACTCTAGAGATCATTACGACGTAAACGCATCAATCAAACGCATAATTTTTTCAATAAATATGACGTTTTACGCTTTTGTAAAATTCAATTTTCCGCTCTATCAATGTAAGCTCAACGTTAATAATCAATCGCTTTGCAATTGGTTGCATTCGAGAGCTTTTGAATATTAATTAATAAATTCGTTTTTTATTTTAAACGCTTCAATTGGCGAAGACGATACAGGATTTATATCTCGTTAATGTTTGATCCCGATCTTAATCGTTAGCTCATACTTAAAAACTAAAAATAGAGTTTGTTAAATAATATTTTCTGAAATAAAAATGTTGACTAAACTAAACTTATATAAAAGCAGATTAATTTTTTAAAATTAACTTTTGAATATTAATTTATTATTTAAAGTAAAATTATTTATTATTAAATTATATTCTTAAATAAATTTAATTCAATTAAAAATAATTGGTTCTAATTTAATTAAGATATATTTTCAATAGAAATTTTACATTTCTAACTGCGCCTTTAATTTTATGATTTTTTGTTTTAATTGAAAGATTTTATTCAAAATCTGTAAATAAATATTCTTGTTTCGAATTTAGTTAAATATTTTTACAAAATCTACTTATAGAGTTCTAAACATATTTTATTTATATTAATAACGAAGTAATAATCCCATAATTAATCAAGATACTAGTTAATTCAAACTATTATAGTTTTTATAGTAAGAATTTTTTTAACTTAAATAATAATTAGTAAGATTGTTTGATTTAAGATTCATTTAAAATTAAATTAAAAATTATTAAAATTTATTTAATCCATTATTTAATATAAGTAATATATGAAAAAAATTATTTTTATTTTAAAATCTAATTAGTTTGTATATTTACTTTTAGTTTATGTTTAGTAACTTATATTCTTAATATTATTTGAATTAAAAATAAATGGTTTCTATTTAAATTAAGATAAATTTTCAAAAAAAATTTTACATTTGCTACTGCGCCTTTATTTTTATGAATTTTTGTTTTAATTGAAAGATTTTATTCAAAATCTGTAATTAAATTTTCTTCTTTCCAATTTTTTATGTAAAATAATAAAGATATTTATAAATGTAATTTGATAATACATTTAAATAAATAATAGATTATATTACATATTAAAATACACAAAAGCTTTATTAAATGTAAAATTTTAGGTCCAGTATATAACATAAGTATAGTATTTTTCGAGTTTGATAGATAACGTAACGAAATAAAATTTCTCAAAATTAATCCATTAGAAATGTAGAACTTATATATTTCAATAAGTTATTTTGATAAGTTACAAAGTTATTGAACAGTTTATACATCATGTATATTCTTTATTTCGTTTAAATTATCTTCAAGATCATCAAAGATTTTCCCAATGACATCATTTGAATCATTAGTAGATTCATCGTTATCATCATCGATTGAATTATTACTTGAGCTTTCATTGTAAATGTCATCGATGTTTCCATCTAATTTCTCCACTTCATCGTTAATTACCATTTTCATCAAGTCACCTGTTTTCTTAATGGCATCTACCAAGAAACCATTAATTTTTAGAATTTTTGTCATGATTTCGTTTATTTTAAACTTGTTATCATAGCTTGATCTTCTCTTTCTGTTAACTGGTTTTGAATCGTATTGTTGTGAAGGCGTGAATGTTGTGGTTGGTTTCTCCTCATCTTTAATAGCAGTAACTTTAGTAATATCAGCAGTTAGGTTTTTAGTTTTAGTTGCCATTTAAATGTTTACACACTTCAAACTATTTTACATATAAGTAATTTTATTTAAGCGTTTTCATTTTATAGAAAATTTTATTAGAGCTGTGTGAGAATAAATGTCGTATCAACAGCTCTTAATTCATAGATTATAACAGCTCTTAAGTTTATAATGTTGTGAAACTTTTAAATTATTCAATAGGTAATGATAATGACTAGATCTGTGCATGACTAGAGCTGCTCTAAGGAATTAGTTTTTTACAACCTTTAAAATTAAACAAATAAAAATTAATAAAATTTTAAATAAAAGAACTTATGACTTATAAGTGTTACTGATCTCCTAACATTCAGTAATAATTAATATTCAATTCTTCAATGATTATTAGCTTCAAAACTATTAGTAAGAGTAACCTATATTTAAAAATGTGTTGCTTTAAATTTTAAAATTAAAGTTATTATTTTTCATTCTTTTACTTTTAATACATGTAAATGAAAAATATAACTAATATTAAAACAATAAAAATTAAAAGTATTAAGTGCTTTTAAAAATAGATTATAATTGTATAACAATTTAGTAAATATCTTAAAAGACAAAAAATATTTAATATGCGAAATTAGCTCATTGTTCATTATATTTCTTGTTTTTAATTAAAACACTTAAGAACTGTAAAATTTCAAAATAATAAACAAGATCGAAACGGTCGTAATATCTGACTTTGCGGTTTGTGATTAACTAAATTTTTTCATATTTTTGTTAATTTCATTAATATATACTATTGTAAAATATTTGTGGAATATGCCACTCCGAAAAAAGGAATATGCCACTTAGAAAAACGGAATATGCCACTTAGAAAAAGGGAACAAATATATATATGCAAATAAACATACACCTACTTTCATTGTTAATATTTTATAACGGCATATGCCAAAAAATCCGATCTATACAGTGAAAAAACGGCATATGCCAAAAAATCCGGACTATACTGTGATAAAACGGCATATTCCAAAAAAATCCGGACTATACTGTGATAAAACCGCATATGCAAAAAAAATCCGGACTATTCAATAAAAAAACGGAATATGCCAAAAAATTCGAATCATACAGTGAAAAAACGGCATATGCCAAAAAATCCGAATCATACAGTGAAAAAACGGCATATGCCAAAA
>JAQGAW010005082.1:0-10081 GCA_034698025.1 Phthiracarus crinitus | reverse complement strand
CTTTACTTTGGCTTACGTTCGGCCGATTAATTTCCGGTTTAGGTTTCGCATGGATTTTTTTCGCTTTATGTTCTGATAGCGAAGGTATTCATATGTCACGTGAAATATATTATTTTAAAGATTCTAATATTATTCATTTTTAAAAAGCCTTAATAAATCAGATTCTAAACTGGAATGTATTACAACCACTAAATAAGCTATCGTTTAGTATATTTCTAACACATATGGCTATTGTTTGGTTGAGAACTTCAATTAAGCAAACAGTTTCGATGACTTACTCTTTAATGGTAACGCTTAACCTTTTTTGATATATAGCTTTCAATGTATTTATTATCAAATAGATTTATGAATATATGGTTACTATTATTCTATCCATTTGTTTGGCTTACATTTTCTACGTATTAATTGAATGTCCATTCAGTAATATTATGGATATAATAAAAAAAACCAATAAAAACAAATAATTAATGAAAATAAGATACATATAATTATTTTCTCTAATATTTTTAAGGATTTACCAACAATTTAAAAGCATGAAAAACAATTAGTATAAAAAATCAAAATTTTAATAAATGTCTAAATAATCAAATAAATACTGTTTTGATTATTTAGACATTTTTGTTAAGCTTTTCAAAATATTTGTTAAGCTAATTCCTATTTTTATTGCAGCATTTATTTCAAATTTGTTTAAACTAATAACTTTTTATCATTAATATAATAAACTTAAAAAATAAATATCTCTGTATCTACGAATTAAGGTGAGTGTAATTTTTTTGCTGTCTTTATGATAGGCGTATGGATTTGGGATGTGAGTCTGTCACACTCTATATTTATTAAGGAATTTTATCTTTAGATTTATTATGGGATTTTCCCGATATTTATGTTAATTTAAAGCCTACAATTTTGTTAAATTTACAAAAAAAAATCGATAAAAATAGACTTCTTCATTGTTGAAAATTACAGTAAATGAATTTTGAAAATTTAGCACTAGGTTAGATCAGGTTAGGTTTGGTGTGATTTGGTTAGGTTGTTTCTGACGGTGAAATTACTTAATATTAGATGTTATTATCTTTGTTTTAGTTAGTTATTTTTCTTAACTTATTTTTAAAGTAAAATTTTTATAATTATGTCTGTAGGGTAGTATAAAGTAATTGCATTATTTTTCTATATTAAATATTAATTTTATTGTTTAAATAAGTTTTTATTCTCATTTTATAAAAAATTAAAGAATACTTTTTTAAATAATACTGGCTTATATCCTTGAACCACTATCTGATTCAATACCCCAAATAATACAAACACAAATACATGCACAACACCGAAATATCACACTTTTAAATTATTCAAAAATTACAATTTTGTGACGCGGAAGCCATTATAATCTCTGTACCTTTATTACCTTAAAATCCCGTATATAATGCGCTCCATGTATAATGCGCAGAAATAATTTTCAAAATTTTATAAGTTTTCACATAAGATAATGCGCACCCATGTATAGTGCGCACAACTAAATTTTTTCATATACATATTGATTTAGCATATAAATATTAGAAAGGTAATGTATAAATTAAAATAAATAACCTCTTTATGATGAACACTCCAGGAAAATGTTACAATTGATAATTTAATAGAAAATTCACTAAGGTTTGATCAATAATTTGATTATTTAGACTTAGATTTTACTAAAATAAATTTTAACATTTAGAATAAATTTTTTTAATTAGATAATACGCATGTTATAAAATGTTAAGAAAATTCTCTTTTTCTTAAGATAACGGGTGCACTATATACGGGATTTTAGGGTAATTCATACTTTATCATACCAGTGCCTACGCCTGAGCTTAGAACTGTTATTTTCAATAACATCTTATTTATTTTCCATACTGGATGTAAGTTACATCGAATGTTTTAAATATGTATTTTTAAGTTTACTTAAAATCTGATATAACGACAAGTAGCATATAACGCTAACTAACTATTGCTTAATAACTATTGCTAAATACTGTAACTAACGCTAAATAACGAACGCTAAATAACTATAGCTTAATAACTATCGTAAATAACGAACGCTAAATATAAAATGCTAAATAACTAAAGCTTAATAACTAAAACTGAATAACTAATGCTAAATAATTAACGCTCAATATTAAATGCTTTGGTTAACTCTAAAGTTTAACCTCATAATAATTCAATCGCATTTAATAAATAAGAAAATTTTAAGTGAATTTTCTTTATTTTGTAAAACGTAATAATAATGATAAGCGATCAATCAATCGCTTTAAAGAATACTACACAACAGACACGTTCTAGAAGTACAGTGACACATATTTTTATCACTCTATAGTCGTCACTTGTATAATGCTTAACCTTATATTGTATTGCCTGTATTATTCTTACACTTCTACTTCCCATTTTTCCAAGTATTTGTAGGCTATATACACAGGGCATATATACACGCTGCACATGTACTAAACACGCACCCTTTTTATAACCCATTCTACGCTTCATAGCTACGGGCATAAGATGACGTACGGGTATGAAACAATCTTACGATTAGCAAATCGGTTCATTTTAATATTATAAGACAGGGACAAGATCGGCATAGGATCGGGATTCTAAAATGTACACCTTGGGACAGATTTGGAAAATTTATTTTTATTTTTTACGCCGTTGCGTATGCAACGGGAAATCTCTTGTTATAATTAAAGTAAGTTCCGTATAGCAAATTCGTACGTTTTCCTAAGCATTTCCATTGTCGACGTAGAGAACAGTAGATGGGTTAAAACAATGTGATCGATATTAAAGCGTAAACCTTTTAATGTATTGAGTAACTAAAAAATAGTTTGACGAATACTATTTATAATTTATTATCAATCAAAGTGTTTTGATACAATTTAATAAAACTAATGAAGTTCAATGAAATAAACAAACCGAGAAAGACAAACTGTCGCCTACTCTTAACTTCAACTACTCTGAATTATATCTTACTTTGCAATCCAGATTTTAGGTAGTCTTTTGTCCCTGTTTTTTTTGTTGATCGCTCTTTATATATTAATTTATTCCGCGTGTTTAAAAGCCTTTGTTATAAATGAGCACATATACATGTAATATATTAATTAGAGTGTGGCAAATATTTCCTAAGTACTAGGGGGTTTCAGACCTGAGCAAAGACTTTATGTTGGCTAATAGTGGTTTTAAACCTCGTTTAATTCAATAAAATTTTTATTAATTTTGTTAAAATAAAAAAGATTATATCAAAGAAATTTAACTTAATAATCAAATGAATTTAGAACTTCCTTATTAAATAAAAATATACCAAATCATAATTCAGTCATAGTTTTATCACGCGTTTTAGATTAATAAACAGATTAAACTTTAGAATAATTAAAATTTATTACTCGTGACTAATTAACAATTCAATAAAAGAAGTCAATGAAACAAATCAACTGACTAAAAACTACATGATTATGAAAACATTTAATTTATATTAATTTTTATATGACTTTGCAGAAATCATATTATGGATTTGACATTGTACGTCCGCGTGTCTGTCTGTCTGTCTGTCTGTCTGTCCGTCCGTCACACCCTACTCTGATCCTTAATGAAAATTCCTTAGTAAACATAAAGAAATGCCTTTTTCAGCCCAAGACTCCTATCTTCAAAAAATCCCTTTATTAACATAAAGAACAAAAAAGACTCCTACTTTTAAAATAGACTCCTATCTTCAAAAAAAACCCTTAATTAATATAAAGAACAAAAAAAGACTCCTAACTTATAAAAATAAAATAGAGTGGCATCTGCCGAAAATATCTAAAAATATCGAATTAGAATGGCATCTGCCAAAAAAATATGTAAAAATAACGAAAAATAACAAAGTATAATGGCATCTGCCGAAAATATCTAAAAAATCGAATAATGGCATCTTCCGATAATATCTAAAAATAACGAAAAATAACAAAATATAATGGCATCTACCGAAAATATCTAAAAAATCGAATAATACCATTTGCCGAAAATATCTAAAAATATCGAAATATAGTGGCATTAATTAGATTGTGGTACAATATTCCACAGTATTGGTATTTTTTAAGTACATTATGCTTCAATAAACATGCTCTCTTTGTTGCTTACAAACATAAAGGCTTATTGTTGTCAACAAAGTTTAAAATAAGCTTTATTTAAAGAAAGTCTAAAAATTTTATAATAATCAGAGAAATAGATTTAATAAATCAATCTTTTAGAAAAAAAATCATTTATATTTATTTACATTATAGTCAATAAATGTTGAAAAAGTTTAAATTTCTATAAATTTCAAAAAATATTTGCATTTATTCTCTAATAAAATTTTTATAATTACGATAAAATTTTCACTGAATATCAAATATATTCAATAAAATATGAATTAAACAATAATATCTGATCGATGCATACTGTGGGCAATATATGATTGAGAAACAATAATATAGTTGTTATCCAATCTTCAATTACAATATAACTAATTTGTGGACTATTATTAGTTAACGCATCAATTATTGCGTTCAATACTAAGTCTATTTTCGTGCATTTCTTAAATATGTTTATCGATTTGATTATGTCTTTTCTTTTGTTTTCGTAATATCTGTAACCATGAGCTCGTTTAACGTCATCGTTAGTAGTGTTCCACGCGTTATCGAACGCTTGTATCACACGATTCTCGTTCATTATATTAGTATTAAAAAAGCCTGGAAGTATAGCACACACTTTTACATTGCAAACATGCATTTCACGTCTTAATGCGTCCGTAAATGATAGAACCGAGTGTTTAGACATAGCATAACTCGACATTATTGGTAGTGTCGTAACTGACGAAAGACTTGCTATGTTCACAATTCTGCCTTAAAATATTAGTAATAATATAGTTTCGAATATGAATATATATGATTAGAATTACGATTGCTTTATATTAAACCCATAGGGTTTCTATGTTTTACTTAATTGTTCACAGGAACACAATTTAACCGTATTTGTTATATTAAAAGTAAAAAAATTAAGAAAACTAACAATGATTTATAAAAAGTTATTAATTTTCATTTATAACAGTATTATTGATTTATAAATATAATTTAAACTTAAAAATTTAATATATTTTTCAAGGATTTATCATATAAATACCTTTTGATTGTCGAATTAACGGTAGAAAAGTTCGCGTAACTCTTATAACACCGAAAACGTTGACATCAAATGTTTTATTATAAATATCAAGAGATGACCATTCAATATGTGAATGGAATACAATTCCAGCATTATTTACTAAACCCCATAATTCAATGCCTTCTTTATTCAAGTGTTTGCAAACATATTCGTAAGATTTAGTCACTTCTTCGTTATTCGTAACATTCATTTTTAGTACAATCATATTATTAGGAAACACGCAATTATGGAGCAAATCTTTCGAACCATCGCTATCATTGTCGAGAACAGTGGCGTACACCACAAATCCACGTTCATTTAGTTTTAGTGCTAAACGATTACCGAAACCGCTATCACAGCCTTTTAATGGAAATTAATACAAAAAATTAATAAAAATTTAATCTTTTAATTTTATTACCAGTAATAAGAACCGCTTTACGAAAAGAACTGATAAAGGTTTTGCATGAATAATATCTTTTGAACCAATTTGTGACTTTCCATGAAATTAAACATAAAATAATTGTTGATCCGATATATGACACAATGTTATTCATACAACAGATAAAGTAATTCATTGAAAACAGAATTACGAGTAGAGTTGCGAAATAAATATAAACTGAAGACATATTATTAATTTAAGTTTAACAATATTTCTTAAAATAGTAATATAATTAGTTTTGTGTAATAATTTTCTTAGTTATACGCAATTAAATAAACTTGTTTTGGATATAAATTTATTATGCAAAATAATTTTCTTAATTTAAAATGTTTTTCTATCATACTATTGAATAATTTTTAATTTATATATCCTTAGGCAGGGTGTCCCAGAGAAGGGTCTTGGGTTGGTATACACCCCCTATTAAAATCCGAAGTTGGACACCCCCTTAAAATTTTGAAAATTCAAGGACGAAAAAAATTGAAAATTTTGAAAAGTATTTTGTCAAATTGAAAATATTATCCTACATAATCGATGAATGTTTTTGACATATCTAAATTTTGACCAAAATTTGAAAAAATTATCGTTTAACTTATTATGATTTAAGTTTTCATCAGGAAAAGTTTTGGTACGACGGCCAAAAAATTGTCGCTTAATTCCGATGAGTTAAGACCCCCCTCTGAAATTTGAAGTCGAAATTAGACACCCCAGACCAACAGACCGCGTGACACCTTGCCCTTAGTTATTATTGTGCAATAAGTTTTATTATATTCTAAGTTAGGTGCAAATAAATAAACCTGTTTATAATATAAATTTATTTAAAATATTTTTCGATAATCTTTAATAAAATAAATTAAGCTTACTTTACGATTTCAATATATAATTTTATTTATTGAATGTATAAAAGATTTGAAAGTGATAAATCGTTAAATTGAATCGTTTTAATTTATTATCGTAATAAAAATAGTTATAACCCAAAACATTATAGTAAAAATTTTCGGTTCGGTTAGGCTAACTACTTATCAATACACGGTTCGGTTTGGGTTAAATAAACTTCTTCTCGGTTAACCCGAGCGAAAAAGAAAGCCCGATAATTAATTTTTTTGTATAAAATTTAAAGAATTATAAATGAATTAAGCGTCAAATAAGAATTTTATAGCATCTTATATATTCAACATTTTAATAATTAAAATATATGTAATTTTTAAAATGAATATTAAACTCATAGAAATCATTATTTTTGATACAAGTTTGTTTTTCTATTATTAAACGTTTTATAGTTCACTTTTTTTTTTAAAAAGGCGAGCCAATGCATTTGACCATGTCTATCCCTTCGTCCGTCCGTCCGTATGTACGCAGTCATTATATTAATAAAGAGATTTTTGACTCCTTATATTAATAAAGGGATTTTAAAGATAGGAGTCTTTTTAACGATAAGAGTCTTTTTTGAGTATATGAGTCTTTATTAAAAATAGAAGTCTTCAAAAAAATATTGTTGAAAAATTTTGAAATGAACTAATAAGTAACTTTACACCTTTGATCCGGTGAAGATAATTTCACCGTTTTTAAAACGGATGCGTTAGTTTAGTCGATTTTGTACGTTAGTTACTCTTTTAAAACATAACATTACTACGTTTTCCAGGTAAAAAATACGTGTATGTTTTTACTACAAAGCAACAAGGTTTTTATCGATTTTCTTGTAATAACTTGGATGGATAAATGCAATAATAATATTTTTTTAAATATTGGACTATATTTTAGTATAAGTTTTATTTGTAAAGTATTCATTAATAATAAATTGTGATATTTCTATCATTAATAAGCAGCTGATTTGTTAAAGAATTTTTATTTTATTTGATCGCATAAAAGTTGCAAAAATAATTTTGACTTGAAATGGTTTCATTAGATAAAAAACAGTAAAATTAATTAGTGCTAACATATTATAGATAAATGCTAACTAAACTTTAGCTTTAATAATATAATATAAGAAAAGTATAATATTTATAATATTAGCATTAATCACTTTATAAGTTATTTGAAATATAGATTATTTAATCAAAAAATCAATATTTAAAGAAACTCATTTACATCGGAAACAAAAACTATTTGATATGTTTTCGGTTCAATTTGTAGGCTTAACTTTGTTAGTTCGAAATCAATGTTACTATGATTAGATAAACCAATACAATAGCCATCCGTTGCACGTAATAATCGTATTAACATCAGTAATAACATATTCATAGCGAATTTGTCTCCGATACACATACGCTTTCCAATTCCAAACGGTATAAATTGTTTGCATTTTCTCTTAATGAAATGCTGGTCAGAGTCAAGAAATCGGTTTGGATTAAACATGTGTGGATTATCCCAATATTTGTTATCATTTAATATTGAAAATATATTCAATAATATTATCGTTTCTTTAGGTATTGATGTTTCGTTACCTTTGATCAAAGATTTAAGTTAAAATGTTAATATTAAAACATATTAATCCAAATCAATTCAAATATTACCAATTATTACATCGCACGACGTTGAGTGTAACAAACTAAATGTCATACCTCTGAATCGTATTGTTTCAGTTATAAATGCGTTAATAAAATCACATTTTTCTATGTCTGATATTTCTGGATTTTTATTGCCTATTAATGTGAAAATAATTTAGTTAATAATTAATGTAAATCGTTTAACGCTTTAATAACTTTTCGATGTTGATATGTAAATTAGTTTGTGATATATGTTAAATTAAAATGTTTTTTTAACTCTACACTTAAAGATTTTAACGTTTTATCGATTTTTGATTAAATTTTATTGAATTTAGTATATACTATAGACCTGCGCAATTTAATTGATTTTGCCCGAAAAGCTCGTACCCCAACCATAGACTAAGGCCTCAACAATTCATTACGATCCTTGATATTTATATAAAATGTAATAACCGTAATGAATTCAGTCAGTATTAACTCAGTGAGTATCTAAAAAGTTTAACATACGATACATTTAACAAAAACTAATTAATAAGTTATAACATGAAAATAAACCGTCTTAATGTTTTAAGCTTATATTGAAAAAATAAGAAGCCGTATGCATATAAAAGGGCTCACAATTAAAGTATACGTACACTCATTTAATACTTTATACGATAAGTGATAGCGTACGTGCAATTATGACAAGTGATTTTTTCAAGCATTAACTATGATGTAAACATAGATCCCAAACGGAGACCTTAGAAAATTTATGATAGTAATTATGGCCACATAATCTTAAAACAGACAACAATAAACATATAGATAATGCTCATTAAAAAATGTTTAATGCAAAACATATAATATATAAGCACAAATTTAATTGAATTATTATTTGTATTCTAATAATTCATTATTTTTTATTTAGGATGTGTTAGACTTTTATTTTAACTAGTAGTTAAAACTAATATTTATTTAATAACTATATTTTTTACTTTATATTATAGATATCAGTATAAATAGTTAATACCGATTTGATTTCTTAATTCTTCTCTCATTCTTCGCTGCATTTCTGGATAATATGCCATAAAAAGTAGAATCCATTTAAAAGTTGATGGACTTGTATCATAAGCAGCTTAAATAAAATTATTTATATAAAAAACATAATAAATAATTTTAAAAATTGATAATAGATTTATTTAGAGCACTCGCAGAAGAAGGTATTTTAAAATTTTAGATAAAATAAAAATTGTTTGCACAAAAATTAAAATAAGATAAAATTTTTCACTATAAATTTACACAATAATTTCAGTCGTATATATAAAATCTAAAATTTGTTTGTACACGTCCTTTATAGGCCCCTCCCCTGGAGCCCTACCCCATCGACACTTATATCAATGGATTTGAGGGGTCATCTAAACAAAATAACTATGCCACCGGTAGAGTGGGGTCGGTTTAGAGTGGAAGTGCCTGGCTTTGAGTGGTGGGGTCGGGTTGGGATGGATTAATGGATAGAGTTAGGATGGATTGGTTTGATTTAGGATGGAAGTTGCGTAGTAATGTGGGATTCTTTCATACTAGTTTATAATAAAAATCAAAATGATCACATTTTGAGCTATTGTTTTCAAGTAATTTGGAATAAAAATAGTTAATTAGTTTATCTCTTTCCATTCAATTTTATTAATTTTTTAAATTTTACTATAGTTGTTGAATATAAAATTAATTTTGTATAAATCATAGTTACTTTAAGAAAAACAGAAATAATTTTAAAATATAAATGCTGTTAGAATTTTAATGCTTACCAGAAAATAAAGTGGATAAATTTCCAATCAGGTTTTTATCGGTTAAATATTGTGCCTTTTCCTTATTTTCTGTAATATTATTTTTTTCTAAAATATACGTTTCACATAAGTTATTATTCGTTGTTTCAAAACATTTATTTAATTTTTTAAACCATTTTGTAAATTTAATCATAAGTAAATTGTCAGTGTTATCTAATTTATTAGAATTA
>JAQGAW010005081.1:0-10082 GCA_034698025.1 Phthiracarus crinitus | reverse complement strand
TTTAGATTTACACTAAATATATCATTTGAGCTTTTTATTGAGCTTGAGCTAGCTTTAAGCTAGCTTGTCTGAGCTGAACTTTCTCTCATCATTAATGATAAAACGTTTCTGGGTCTTAAAAACATGTGGGTATGAGCGGGTTGAGATCAGAAAAATTTTTCTCGAGACATAAATAGTAATAGTAAATATTATGGCACATTAAATGCTTGCTATTTTTCAAGCTTTTGACATTGAAAGATGAACTTTAGAGATCGAATATTATTATAAAAACCAGTTTAGGGTTCGAAATTTAATATTTATTGAATTATTTATAACTGATTTAGATGTAAAAGTATTGACAATATCACGTAAAGCGTTAACACTTTCGAAAATACAATAAAATACTTTATGTAATTAACATTGACTGCGTATGTCATGTAACAAACCCTGAACTTGGATATCTCTGACTTTTCAAGGACGGAATAATAGATTTTATACAAAAGATTTATAAAATTAATTTTGATTAATTTAATAATTTATTAATACAAAACATTTTTAAATTAAAATTTTAATGGCATATTTGTGTTAAATTTATAAATATTCATTGAGTTGAGTTATTTAAATATTTTAGTTTATACTTAAAGTATCACAAAATTAAAATGTTGTGAAAACAATTCAATTGCAATCACTTTCTTAATTATAGCTTACTTTCTAGTACTTACGAACCAAATATTATAGTTTAAAATTAATAGCAAAAGAGAGAGGAAAGAGGATATTTGTAAATTCAAATTTTGAATTAATATCTTTATTTATTAGTGATACAAATACTTATGTAAAGGAAATCAATGACTATAAGACCCGTTGCTTAAAAGATCTTCCGCGACAGTTAATTGGTATTATAATATATTCAATTAATAACAACATCAATCAATTGTGCAAAAAGGATTCAAAACGACTCAATGATTTAATACAGTCAACGCCATGTATCAATCGAGCAAATCCTGAGTTAAATAAATGCTACACTAAATATATCGATGCTTTATTGGGAGCGAAAAACGAATTGGATGATACAAAAAAGATACCATATAACTGTTGGTATGTGTTATCTATCAATTTAGTAGCAATTAATAAAATAAATTTCAATTTTTAGCGCTTATTTTAAACTGTTTCCCTGTTTCGAAAGTCGAATGAAACGTATTCGTGAGTGCACTCCGTTTCATATACAGGCAACGGTAGATTTTGTTAAATCACTGTTCAATGACGTTATTAATTTGATATGCACTGAATATAACGACGAATCGGATAAATGTGAACGATTGGGTTCACCACCAAAAAAGCGCAGAAATCAGCGAAGATCGAAATCTTTTGCGATTCCTTATATCGAACTGTTTGCTAGTTTTAAAGAATTGTGAAATTTAGTGATGGCATTCTATTACTTTAAAAAGTATAACCATTAATAAAATATTATAATTATAACAAATTGATTGCACAAATAAATAGAAAATAAATTGTTTTACTTATTAATTTGAATTAATTATTAATTCTTAGCTTTTATATAATTTATAATAATTTAATTTTACTGGATTATTTATATTAAAATAAATACAGCTAAATTTCGATATATAGTCAACTCTCAACTGGACAAACATTATGTTTGCAATACTAAAAGCATCCTATAATAAATTTATAAATTTTTAATTACAAATAAAGTTACACTTTTATTTTTGAAAGGAAAATATAGTTTATTTAAATAGTTAGTAGGTTATGATATTTTAAAAAGAAAAAATTTAAAAAACTTAATTGCTATACAACATTAAATATAAATAAGTTTTTCTTTAAAAATTAAATCGTCAATTTTAATAGTATTTGTAGTAACTTGCGGTTTAGTATAAATAGCGCACGCATTTTCTATTAATTTGATTGGTGTCTCAGTTAATGATTGTATTTGATCATTCATTACATAACAATAACCATTAGTTGAAAGTGCTATCAATGTTTTGCTAAATTTTAAACATACTATTTTAATAAATTTTTCTGAGTCGGTGTTCATTTTTTCGATTTTGAAATCATCGATAGTATACATTTCAAAGTCTTTTAATCTGGTTCTGCGACTTATATCCGAAAGTTGTAATTTATAAATATCACCATTAGTTGAAAGAATAAAGTTTTCGTCATTTTGAATACCAGTGACAATACAATCGATTTTAATATTCAAAAGCTTAAAGTCAAATATCACTATCTTTTTCTTTCCGAATTCAATGTTAGTACTCAATGTGCTAATAATATAATTATTTGAACAAAGGAACAAATTATAATAATCAGAACATAATGAAATAATATTTTCTGTATAAATAATTGGAATTTCGTTTCTCATCAGAAAAAGTTCGTTTTGTTGGGTGACAACTATAATATTTCGATATATGCAGTAAATATCTTTAACTAGTTTTCCACTGCAATTTGTAATTAATTTCGGATTTAAACATTTTCGTTCATTTTGCTGGCATAGTTGGCCCTCAAAATTGTCACCCCATCCATAAACTATTCCATCTTCAGTGAGCGCTGCCATATATTCTGATTGGAAGCTAAACTTTATAACTCTTTTATAACACAATTCATTTACAACTGTTGGTTCAATTACTGATTCAGATTCAAATCCTAAACCAAGACAACTGTTTTTATTATCACCAAAAGCTAATACTTTGTCGTCATTTATTACTATAAAAATACGGTTAAAGTTGATGGCAAACAGTTTAATAGATTTGAGTATTGATTCATTTATCTTCCGTAAAAAGATGTAATTTTTTAAGTCAAATTTGTTTATTATTTGTTCACTTTGTTTTAATTCTTGCTTAAAGATTTTCAATGGGAAATAATCGATAGAAGAAGCATCGATAAAATTATTATTTTTTTCAAAAGTAAAATTCATTAAATGATAATAAACGTATTCAAATACAATTATAATTAATTCGTAATTATTATCATAAAATAAATGATAATTGAATCGATTATTATTCATAATTGTTGTGAATTCATCGAAATAATCTTTCGTTGATTTCATAACAAAGCATGCAATGAAGATATTATCTTTTCTGTCAATATTTTCCACAAATAATTTGATGCCATGAAATGAAACGCAAATATCTAAAGCGTTTTTAATAATCATTGTTATTTTAGAATTGCAACTATTATTGCATAGATTATCGTTATTAATTATTAATGTGTTTTCTTTAAGCGATTGTATTAATCTATATTCAGAATAGTTGTTTGCAGAACTATAATCACTAATTAAAAATGGATCGTACGAATAGCTATTATAACCATAAACAAAAAAACAATTATGAATACACATTAAAGAGGACTTTGTTAGAAATCGGACATTTATTTCGAGTGCCGAACTATTTTTAATATTACCGAAAATAAAACATTCTCGTTTCGTTGAAAGCGCTACTAATATCGGAGGACCACCAGTATAGATGCCGACAAATTTATTCTCATATTTGTTTATTTTTACGAATATATTCGATCCATAAATATATCCACACGTGTAGACGTCACCATCAAAGGTGAGCACAAAACTATCACGTTCTGAGCAACTAATTTTGACAATTGGCTTATTGTTGAAAACATTACTTTTTATTTGAGTTGGGCCATTTCTATTCTCTTTATCTCCCACTCCCAACTGGCCGTCCCAGTTGTAACCCCATGAATAGAGTTCTCAGGTATTAGTTAACGCAATACAGTGTTCTTGACCGCAAGAAATATCAATTATAATAAGATGTTCGAGTGAATTAACTTTCATTGGGTTTAATTGGTCAAAGTTATTACCAAAACCTAATTGTTCATAAATATTTTCACCCCATGAGTATATAACACCAGATCGTATCAAAACCATTGAATGATGTACTGAATAACAAACTTTTATAATTGACTTAGCGTTCTGCTGGTTATTGCTTGCGACTTCAATATTTTTTTTGTCCTTAAGTCTTTTTTCAGACCAGAAATATGCTGAGCAGCTTTGATTTAAGCTCATGTCATAATTCATTTTATTTATATTTTCTAACGTAATGTCATCCATTTTAAACACTTCTTTTAAATCATTATTACGAACGTGGTATATATAAAATTTATCATCTTTAGTAGCAATAAAAATAAAGGTTGATCTTATGATAATGTAAATTGAAGTTTCTATTAAATGAATTATATTTTGATTTGAAAATATTCATGATTTGACATTACATTGCTGTCTAGATGTTCAGAAAAGTTAAGCAAATCTGTTAGTTTTAAAATTTTATTGTTATGATCAATTTCTTCGATCGGAACGTTGAATTTCTTTTGCATAAAATTAATGAGGCAATAATTTACTGAGTTTATTAATATCACGACATTGTAATTAATTTTATCGATCATTATATAGTATTCTATATTATGTTTTGTGAGTGATTTAGTAAGATTAGAAATTGATTGCTCATTCGATTTTATTACGAAACATGTTTTGTTAGTGATTTAGTAAGATTAGAAATTGATTGTTCTATCGATTTTATTACGAAACATGTCCATTCTTTTAAATGCAATTTAATAAAAACTGTTAAATCATTAAAGGATTGATTAATGTTTAAACCATGAATTATCGTTTTCTTTAATTGACTTTTCAGTTTGTCGTCATTAATATTTGTTTCGATAATTAAATTCGATATTAAAACCTTTTCAAAAATTATTACATCTCTCATATTTGTCTCACTTTTATCCAAACCTAATCTCAAATACTTGAATATAATTTGATTCATTAATTCACTGCCGATAACAGTATTCGTTGACCAAATGTAATATATATCCGTTAATTGTTTGCATGATTTAATTTTATCAAACGATACGCAATAATTGCTTACATTACAAATAATCTCATTTAGTTTTGGTCTTTCTTCTGGGAAATCATTTTGAAGTGTAATTATATTAAACATTACTTTCTTAATGTTATGCCATATTTCTTTGTTTTCTTTTACACCCCAATCAATAAGTTTTTCAAATAATTTCATATCCTTATTTTTGATTAATAAAATTTCTTTCGTTCTATATTTAATCAAACATTTTGAAAATGATTAGTTTAAAAATTATGGTAATTTTTTTAAAAATTTATTAATAAGACTAAATTTTTATAATAAACAATAAAATTTTAAAATACTGTCTGCTTAAAAATAAAAATAGTTAGAAAACAATTAAAAGAATAATTTACTGCGATTAATAATATACTAAATAAATGACTCAAAGTGAGCTTTTTATGAATGGTTTTAATTCAAATTTAGTTTTCACTTAAGAAAACTAAAAAACGATCATTTTATGCAAAAAGCTTAGATTGTTAAATTTGCACTTAATATGAGTCAATTAAATGATTAGGTTATCTAGAGAATCGAAATTAAAATGCAATGTGTGCGGCTTAGCAGATACAGGTTAAAAGTCTTGGTAAAAGGGTGTGGGTTTATTGTTTAAAGAAATGAGAAAAATCTTACTTATCTCTATTAATTAAGAGCATTTTAGACATCACAACTCCAATGCTATAAACATCTGATTTTTCATCATATTTTCTTCCCTTTAATACTTCTGGTGCTGTATATTCTGTGGAACCTATTTTCGAAGTGTGTGTCATTGATGTTGTGAGTGATATGTTGTTAATCCAAAATCAGTGATCTTAAGAAACTTATTCCCATTTGAATGTTGTTTAACGAGAATATTTTGTGGTTTAATATCTCTATTAGAGGAGGAGTTTGTGAATGAAGATAATTTACTGCTGACACTATTTCTAAAAATAATTGACACGATGGATATAAACCGACAGCAGTTAAACCATTATGATTTAATTGATTATTTATTTCTTGTATTATATTCTCTAAAGTAGTTTCACATAATTCCATTTGAATAAATAACGTATGATTTGTTGTAATTCTAAAGTTACGTGAATCCAATTTCGCTTCACTTCCGTCTTCATCGTATTTAAAATCATATTTATAGGTCACATTCTCAATCCACGCGCACTTGTATTGAACCACATATTCGCTGTCAAGTTTTGACCAAATATTAATCTCACTTAACGTTTTCTCCATGTGTTGCTCATTATTTCCTAACATTATGTTTAATTACAATATATTATTAAATTATACGGCATAAAAATATATACCTATAACTCTAATTTGCTTTATTGCGCAATACTTCTTATCCAACTTATTGTAAGCTCTATAGACATGACCGAATCCTCCTTTGCCTATGAGTTCGCATTCACTAAATTCTTGATCAAATCTACCAGTTTGTAAATATGGATTAACACTTAAAGAATTCTCATAACATCTTCGATAACTGTTATATAGTTCAATAAAGTTAGACTCGATATCATTATTAATGCCATTAAATATGTTAATGACGTCATAATTTTCACGCATAAGAAAGTTAATAATAAAACTTAATAATTTTGTGTTTTTATTCCTATCTTTTTCTATTTCATTAATTGATGACCAAATTAATGAATAAAAAAAATTATTACTTTCCATTATTACGTTATTCAAAATTTAGAAATTTAAATGTATTTTACTAATATTACGCAGTATTATATTCACAAGTATATTATAGCAGAGAATTAATCAAATAAGAGGACTGTTGTCTCACAGTAAAAGTAAAAACTCTCATAACTGTTATCACGTTTATTGCTATGGAAAATCAAATGTATTATCACAATTGAAAGCTCTTATTAACAAACAATATACGTATATGAAACTGAAAATATATTTTTTATTATGCTTAGCAACAGATTCTATAATTATTAAATTTCAGGCATAAAAATATATACGTTTAACTCTAATTGGCTTTATTGAGCAATACTTCTTATCCAACGTATTATAAGCACTATAGACATGACCGAAACAACATATGGATTAACACTTTAACTATTATCATAACATTTTCTGTAACTGTTATTACTAAAAAGAGGATTTTCCTGGAAAATTCCGTCTTTTTTCTTTGATCGCAAGACCGGAAGATTATTTTATTAACTTATCTGAAGTTTAAATAATTAATTAAAAGTAGTTTTTTTTTTGCATTTGGCATTTTATAGAAATAATCCCGGATATGCACAAATATTCAAAAAGTTCCCGTTTCTTTATATTTAGCGAAAAGTTTATAATTAAATTCACAAAAAACTTTCTAATAGTCTTAAAAATTGTTTAAAAATATGAAATTAGTACATGAATTTTTAAGGTTGTAAGATAATAGATCTAAAACTATTAACATTTTATATAGTGAATGCATATTTCAGAAATTTCTTTAGTTTGATAATTATTTTGTTCAGGAAATGTAGAATTATTTTTAAAAAATTTACAATTATATCAAAAAGTTAATTTTAAAATGTTACGGTACATAATATAAAATTAATTTTTTTGTAAAATGTTTTTTCAAAAAAAAATTTCCCGGCACCATTCCCGTTTTTAATACATTTTTGTTCCCGGTTCCCTCCCGTTTTCATCACTTTTTAGTCCCAGAAAATCCGCCCTTTAGTTATTACTATTAAAATGCTATTAAATGCGCACTGAAATCAGAAATAGCGTAATTAAGCACATATATTGCGTTATTGTTTGAGATGGCAAAAAGCTCAATTATACCGAGCTTGAGCTTGAGCTTGAGCTGGTCAAGCTCAAGCTCATAAAAGCCAGAGCTTGAGCTTGAGCTTTTTATTTTTAACTGAGCTTTAGCTTGAGCTTAGAGCTTTTAAAAAAAATTTACCTTAACATATTTTGTCAAAATATATAAAATAAATTTAATACAAATTAATGCATAAATTAAGTTTTATCAATACAAAATATATGGAATAAAAATAGGTTTAAGAAAAAAATGAAAATAATTAAATTAAGTTATTAAAAACGTAATTGTTTTTTTGAATTATATGCCTAATAAGCTCAATAAGCTCGATACCCTGAGCTTCGAGCTTGAGCATAATTTTTTAAGCTCAATTAACGTTGAGCTGTATAATTACTTGATTTAAGATATAATTTCAATATTTAAGTAATTTATATCCAAAAATTAAATGAATCAAATAAATGTTTACTATTGTATCAAAATTTTACCGAAGTTTAAAAACTAATACGTCTAAATAAAATTAAAATGTTGATAAACTTTGTCAGAGATATCGGAAACAATATTAATCACTTATAGATTTTTTAAATGTTAAGGAAAAATGATTGGTAAGTATTTATTAACAAAAATTGTGTAAATTGTAATATTGACAATTAAGATTTATAATTGAGAAAAACATCCGTTTTTTATCGCATTATTGAAGAATCTTTTATGAATTTTAATATCGCTAAAATGAAGATATGCTTCAGTTTTAATAACATCAGTCATATTCGGTATCATATAATCAAACATATATTTTTCTAATTCTATTAAATTATTATTAACAGCGTATGAATAATATTTGTAAAACATTACTAATATTTGTCATACTTTCTATTAGTTCAATACATTTTTGTTTAAGATTGAGTTCGAAATAAGAATCCGCTAAATTGTATAATTCGATTAAATATTTGGATTGAATGTCAACAGAATCGGTGTAAAGATATTTGAGAAATGAATAGTAAACTGAATATGAATATTGAGTTATTTCTATTTGTTTTGCATTACTTTTGAGCCAAACATTGTCTGCAAACATAGCGTCGAAATGTTTGCAAACTGTTTTCAGATATGATTTCTGAGCATAAACACATTTGCCATCGATTATAAACGTTATATCACTAATTTCTTTTTGGTTAAAAGTGTTTTTGAATCTTTCGTTCGGTGTTTGGTTTTCAAAATTATGCCTCAAATAATATGTTTGGTATTGATATTTATTAAAACAAGCAAAAGCTTCGTCGATATCTGTGAATTGAGTTTTCTTTGGAATACAAATAACTCCATCATCACATTCACCCCAAACATAATAAAATCCTTCATTTGATAAACCAATTGATATGCTATTCTGATATGAGTGACAAGCAATATCAACAAATTTAGTTGTAATTTCTAATTTGGTTGCAATGAATTCATTATGATTGCGTTCATTGTTCATTTCTTGTTGCACGCATCCATTCTTTCCAAATACATATATATCTCCATTTTGCATCGCATCCAAACTTAAGAATCTTTTATTTAAAGTTCGTCGAAATATGGCCTTAAAGATAATAAATTATCCACTTTTAAATGTTTTTATTGAGTTTTGTTATCTATTTATATAATATGACAAATATTAAACGAAAGTGCTACTTTTAAGTTTTTTAAAATCCTGAAATATAAAAAATGAGAATATTTCATAAAAATAAGAGAAACTTCAAGGTCCAGCCCGAGCAATCATGTCGGGGACCAGCGGGGGTCCGACCAAATCGGGGGCCCGTTTAATAGTCTAATCAATACTAAGAGAAAAATTTAATATTATTTTAATATTTTTAATTATGATTCAGCGATTCTAATAAATTACGTACAGTTGACTAAATTTTTGGAGTAACATTGGATATTATTTGAATTTCAAATTACTTTTTCGTGTATGAACTCTAGTATTAGATTATACTCGAAATAGAATGTAATATACCTCTTATGTCTAATAATATCGAATAACATAGTAATGTAGTTGCATATGAGAGTTATACTAACTTTAAAATTAGTACAGATACACACTATTATAAATTATAAAGTGTTTTAAAACAAAATTTTCAAAATTCATAAAATATAAATGGAGCGACTAATCAATAACTATATACTAAACTGCAAAATCAGTTATATTACTATCATTTACAGTAAAGATATCGTAACTATCGAAGTTCGAAATTAATTGAGTTTATAATAATACCATTTTTATGTTAATTTTAAATAATTAATGTGGTTTATACAGTACTGTAATGAATGCATTAATTAGCAATTTATTAATAGTATATAATATCTGTTGTATACATAATCGTAAGTAACTGTTTTTATTATTTGCAATGTTAATTGTATTATAAGTAGTTATCACATGTGGACAATACATATTTAAGAATTGTTTCGAATCGTAGAGTTAATCCAATCAATATATTGTGAAACACGAACAAATACACTTA
>JAQGAW010005080.1:0-10087 GCA_034698025.1 Phthiracarus crinitus | reverse complement strand
CAATACTCTATAACTAATAGGATTTACTTTAAATAGGCATTCGAATAGCTGTGAACGACGCAGATTTGAACAATGATAACGGAGCTCTCGCCGATATCGACCGATTAAATCAGTTAAGAAACCAAATTCCCAATGCAAACCAATTGAGAGGTGTAGATATCAGACCAATAGAGTTCGAGAAAGACGATGACACCAATTATCATATGGATTTTATAGTGGCTGCGTCTAATCTTCGAGCGGAGAACTATAACATACCACCCGCTGATCGACATAAAAGTAAATTAATTGCTGGAAAGATAATTCCCGCGATCGCGACCACCACTTCTTTGGTCAGCGGATTGGTATGTCTTGAGTTATATAAGGTATTAATCTTTTGGACATTTATTTTTTGTAAAAAATTGTTTTTATATTATTCATTAAAAACATTATTCATTTATAGTTAGTTCAAGCGCACAATAAATTGGAACCAATGAAGAATGGTTTTGTTAACCTCGCGCTCCCATTCTTCGGTTTCTCTGAACCAATTGCTGCGCAAAAATTTAAATATTACGATAAAGAGTTTACTTTATGGGATCGATTCGAAGTTAAAGGAGAGCTCACTCTTAAACAATTTCTTGGATACTTTAAAGTAAAATATATGTTATTATTTTGATATACTCTAATAATTTTATCTTTTTTTTGTTTTTTTATAACGAAGAATAACCACCGTTTGGATATAATAATGTTAAACCAAGGTCAGTGTACCATGTATTCATCTTCTATGAGAAAAGACAAACTCGAAGAGCGCCTCAATCTTATGCAAGTTTTTTTAAAAACACTTTTCAAAACAGTTTTAATTCATAATTTACATCTCAATTTGTTTAGATTATCGGAAGTCGTGAAACTCGTTTCGCACAAAAAAATAGATTCATGGGTTCGGTCGCTGGTATTCGAGATGAGCTGCAGTGACAACACTGGCAATGACGTTGACGTGCCTTATGTTAAATACACTCTTCCCTAACATTTAATTTTAATGTTTAATTAATGAAAATCAGTGAAAGAAAAACCGAATTAAAATTAAATATTTATTGATATTATTGCTAATTTTTTTCTAAAATTTCAAGCGTTTTTTCTTTGTTTTTAAAAATATTACTTTATTATGCATAAAACTATTTACTACAAGACTAATAATATTTTAAATATTAACAACAAAATAATTACAGTATAATTATTTAAAACAATTTTTTCCTATAAATGTGCTGCGCGTTTGAATATTATTTAATTTAAACTGTATTATTAATATAGAGTCAGATGCACAGAGGTATGCCAATAATCTTGCGATGACTTCACTCAAATTTTATTGGTCAGTTTGAGTCGAGGTCGCAAACCTTGACATATTTCAAACTACATGTAAGACTAGTTTTAAATAGTTTCTGAAAAATGGGAAAAATCTAAAATCAGTGCAATTACTGTACATTATGTAACTGTAGTTCCTATGCAAACATAATAATGAAAGTGCAATGAAGTTGCATAGGTTTGGTCTATATTTTAAATTAAGGGTTTGGGTTTGATTTGGTTTGGTTTAAGAAATGTTTTATCGTTATATCATTTAAAATGATTTAATAGCATAAAAATAGAATGATCTTGAATATCAACAGTACGTACATCTATACTGAGAGGATATAAAGCGATGCGCAAAATCTATTATTTCATAAAAAGTGAAAGCGTTAATACGTAATCATTTAAAGTTTTCCATATTTATATTTGCTTATCGTTTTAGTTACGTTTTATAGTTTAAAAGTACTGAATACGCTTTTAAATTAAAATATAAAATATAGTAAAATTGTTATATTTATTCGCAAAACGTATAATAATTTTGATTAATTTTAATGGCGCATCAAAATGATGAGTAAGTTTATATTGATTTTGATGTTTATTAAACTTATTAAATAGCATTGCGATGTATAAGCGAATGGTTTTAAATCAAAACTATTTGATTTTGTAGTTTTATGTTGGATTTAACAAAATCACAGTACAGTAGCATTTCTATGCGCATTCAATGCGTAAAACGTAACGTAGACTATCGGTTCTTGATTGGAGTGGAAGACGAGGATGTGATCAGTCGTTTGGAGCACGAGTTTGGTTTCGAGAGTTCATATCAGCGTAAAAATGATTGCTATTGCGTATACTCTTTTGAAACCGTTGCCACTAAAGATTTAACCGATGATATTAAAGACATGCTTCTCGGATACGGATACAAAGAATCGCTCAAATTCTTTACGGAACGATCGGTGAATCGCGCGGGACCTGACGAACGGTACTCACCTGATCCTGATTTGAATTTACTCGAAGAGTTTTGCGCGGAAGATGTGAAATACGAGATTAATTATGTTTTTATTAAAGATAATTAAATATTTTTATACACCGTTTTTATTAGACATTATATACTTTGTTTTATCGTTTTAAAAATTATTATTTCAGATTTTTATTTCAAAATTGTTATCAATTTTAAATTATATATATTTTTTTCGAATCAATGTAACGTTAATTTAATTTGTGAACATTTAAATAACTATTTAAATTAATAAAAGTTTTATCGATTTATGATTAATTAATAGCGCTTTTAAATTAAAATCTAAAATATAGTAAAATAGTTATATTTATTCGCAAAACGTATAATAATTTTCGATTTAATGGCGCATCAAAATCATGATTAAGTTTATATTGATTTTGATGTTTTATAAACTCTCTATTAACTTACGAGTAAAATATTTGCGGTAAAGTTTAATACAACTTAAGTATTATTCCGAGTTAAGCTTAAAAATTATGAAAATTCTTAAGTTTTAACCGATGCTCATCTCTACGAAACACTATAAGTGTCTGGCTTTAAACAATAAGTTTACTGTAAATGTAAATAATTTTATAAATAAAAATTACTTAAGAGCTTTGCCCACACCAGCGATCATATAAATGTGATCCCATTATAATAATGTTTGACGCAAATTAATTGTAGGGTTATAGTACTATTTGAATATTGCGCTAACATTTTCTAGTTTCGTTACAAACAACGGTTATAGTTCTAGTAAGTTGTTGCCACCGTTGATAGCAGGGTTTCCCAAGAGGGGGGTCCAGCCCCCGTATACCCCCTCCACAAAAAATTAAAAAGTCGATCCCCCATACCCAAAATTTTGAAATTTGAAGGACAAACGATTTTAAAATTTGCAAAAATTTTGGTCATATTGTAAAATAATTGTCCATCAATCCGATGAGTTTTTATGACCCCTTAAATTTTGGTCAAATTTACTAGAATTATCGTTTAAATTCGTTGTATTTTTCTTGGGGTTTTTCGAGGAAAATTTTTTTAAATGTCAGCTAAATCCAGTGAGTTTGACCTCCCTATAATTTTGAATAAAGTCGAAAGGACACCCCCCTAGACCATCAGTCTTTGGGAAACCCTGGTTGATTGTCATGTTTTTATGTCATAAAACAGCATTGGTTTTAATGTATTTAAATGGCAATTATGATTATTATAAATTAAACCAAAGTTTGTTAAAATTTTAGTCATTTTGATTTTGGTACGACTAACCATATTAACGTAAATCTTTATTTATATTTTATACACATTTTTGGTGTTAATTGTAATTACTATTGTAAATTAAAGTTTAAATGTAATAAATCATCAGATGTCTCCACTAGAGGTGCAAACACTTACTACTAGACAAACTTACAACTTGTCAAACAAATAGTTTTCAATAGTGTCTGAAAATGCAAAAAAAAACAGTGTTGTTCTAGTTCTGTAGACGACTAAAAGTTTTAACTGCTGTTCAGTAAGTGCAGTAACAGTACAAAAGTTTTTGTACAAATATAAATCATTTTAAATGATTAAATATTACGAAAACAAAATGATCTTATAGTATATATTCATTTCTGAGAGTATATAAAGCGATTCACGAAATCTATCACTTCATAAAAACTGCGAACAAACGTTAGTGAAAGTAAAACAATACAATCATTTAAAGTTTAGAAATATTTGTTTGACGTTTAATAGTATAAATATATTGAATACGCTCTCAAATTAGAATCGAAAATACTGTATAGTAAAATATTGTTAACATTTATTGACGAACGTATCATAATTTCAATTGATATTAATGGCGCAAAAAATTGAACCTTTAATGTAAGTTTATAGTAATTTTGATGTTTTTTAAACTTAATAATTAGCGCTGCGATTACATTACGATAAGCGAATCGCTAATAAAATACTACTACTCTTTGATTTTGTAGTTTTGACTACGATTTCACAAAACCTAAGTATAGTAACGTTTATGTGCGCATACAAATCATTGAACAATTCGTAAATTATCGGTTCTTAATTGGCGTTAATGATGAAGAAGTGATCAGTGATTTGGTGAACGATTTAGGATTCGACAGTTCATTTCAACGCGTAAATGATTGCTATTGCATATACTCTTTGGGAATCAATGCCACCAAAGAATTTACCAAAAGAATTAAACGCATTCTTATTAAACACGGATACGAAAAATCGATGAAGTTCTTTACGGAACGAGCGGTCAATCTTGCGGGACCTAATGAGCCATACATGCCTGACGACAATTTGAATCTTGTAGACAAGTTTTGCGCGAAAGACGTTAATAATGAAGTGAATTATATTTATAGTAAAAATAATTAAATGATTTTATATACTATTTGGAGATCGTTTATAATGGATCTCAACAAAAGTAATGTTTTTTAAAACACTTTATATACTTTCTTATATAGTTTTAAAAATTATTCCGATATTTTTATTTCATAACTAAATTACAAAATTGTAATCATTTTTATATAAATTTTATGCAATTTTTCGAATCAGTGTAACGTTATATAACAACTAAATATGTTGTGAGCATAACTAATAAAATAACGATTTAAATTAATAAAAGTTTTATCAATTCATTCGAATTTATATAGTTTTGTAACTTACATAGAAATATTTAACGTTAAAACAAAACTTATGCGCGCATTGAAAGTGAACGAATCGAAACTATAAAAACTTAAAACGGAACAGTAAGTGCAGTCTAATTTTGTTTATTTATTTAACGGCGATTGCGTTTAGAATTCCAGTACGGATTGAAACCAATCCGAAACTTATTTACATTAAACTTACAGGTCTGTGTTATTTGACACATAAATGAATCATTTTGACCATACAAATCAACAAATAAGCTTATATTCTGTTTTAGTAAAATACTTCAGTCTGTAAGACAACTGTGAACAACTAAAAAGTTTTAAGTTCGCATTTACAATACTTTGGCTAAAGTTTTTTAAATTGAGTTATGTTTTCATATAGTATTTGTGCATATATTTTATTATCTTTGACTGAATAGGGGTAACAATCGTTTTAACATTAATGAATGGCACGACAACAAACTATAAGGTAAATTCATATTCAATTAAATATTCTTAAAAACCGACGATCAATAAAAATTCTTTGATCGCTTAACGTAATAGCATTTAATTAATAACTTATATTTAAAATACGTAGTAACGTTCATATGCGCATACAATGCGTCGAACGTAACGTATACTATCGGTTTCTGTTTGGTTTGAAGGATGAGAACGTAACAAGAGATTTGGTCAATCATTTCAAATTCATTTCGTCATATCAGCGCGAAAATAACTGCTGGTGTGTGTTCTCTCTCGGAAAACAATCCACAAAACTTTTAACTGAACAAATTAAAACAATGCTAACAACGCATGGATATAACGAATCGCTTAAGTATTTTACTGAAAGAAACATAAATATAAGTGAAACGTATGAGCCATACATAGCCGATCCTGATTTGAGTTTAATCAAAGAGTTTTGCGCTAATGATGTTCAATACGAAATCAATTATATTTTTACTAAAATTGATTAAATATTCCAAACATTTTTGATATGCTTAATCACTTATTCATAAACATTATCAGTATTAAATAATTTCCGCTTACACGTAAAATACAAATGTTTTTCTTATACTCGCGATTAACATGAAAATTGTTGAAATTTTAACCCCAAATTCATTTTACTCGATCGCGCGAGTATATCGAGATTCAATTGTAATACTTCTCTTATGAAATATGCATTAATGTTAGTAATTATCTGTTACGTAGTAGTGCTTTCATCGCATATTTACCACATCATCAAATACCGGTATATGTTACAGTATGTTACCGATAAATAACTCATTTCATTTGATTCTAAAAATAAAATTTATTTGAAATCATAATAAAAACTTACAACTTCAACAATAGCTTAAAACAACATCGAATATTCGAATAAAAACATGATACAAACGAAAATTCAACAAATAGGGATAACTCCAACCTGAATCAAAAAGAAAAATTTAATTAATTAATTAATTTATAGAAAAAATGATAATTTTAAAAAGAATAACAGCTATGCATAAAATTATCTGAAGCGTATACACAAATACCAATAATTAAAATTAGAAATACATTATACGAAATATGGTAATAATGATTATTTACCCCAACACCTCCTTCGTGAGCGACCATAGTTGCGGCGGATTCCCAACGATTTAAATCAGAGTTGTATACTTCGACTGTACTCAGATTCGTTGAACCATCTGTCATAAAATTATTATTAAGTTATAAAGCTTGTATTAAACTATGTTATGACAATTAAGTTTTGTTTGACTAAAAAATTTGAAAAAATTGGTTTACCATAGCCTCCGATCGCGTAAATTAAGCCACAATTTGAAACTAACGCAACACGACTTCTCGCAACATCCATACTCGCTATAAATACGTTTAGTTAAATACTAAAATATGAAATACTCATATCTTTACCGATATAACTCCATTTTTCCGTTTTCGGATCATAAACTTCTGCTGTCTGTAAAAACGATGTTCCATCATATCCGCCGCAAACATAAATTTTTCCTTTAAGCGTCGCTACACCTAAACGACATCTAAATCAGAATATAATAATTTAATTAAAAATACATTATTGAGGTAAAAGTTAATAGAAATAACCGTTTAGTATGCATGGATGGCATTAAAGTCCATTTTCCAGTTTGCGGATCATAACGCTCTACAGAATCAAATATAGATAACCCATCGTGACCTCCGAGCGCCCATATTTGGCCTTCAAATGCCACCACACCTGCAGCTGATCTGTGTCTAGACATTGAAGTAATCATTGACCACTCATTACGCTCAAGTGTATAGCATTCAACTGTGTTTAGCGAAGAAACGCCGTCATAACTAAATTAAATTAATAAAATATTTTCAATCCATAGATATTAACTGATACCCAATATAAATGAGTCATACCCTCCACAAACAAAAAGCCTATTATGCAGAACAGCAGCGCCGACAGCACTTCTTTTGCAATTCATTGGCGACACTTTAGCCCAACTGCGGTGTTTCGGATCAAACACTTCAACAGTGCTTAATCGCTCGGTTCCCTTAAAAGAAAATTGAAACTGTGAATAAAAAACTTAAAATTCCATAATCGGGATTCAATATAACAAACATTGTATCCTCCGATCGCATATAATTTATTGTTCATAACAGCGACGCCAACGCGTGACCTCAACATAGTCATAGCTTCAGCCATTTTCCAGCGATCAGTTTGAGGATTATAAACCTCGACAGTGCTCAGTGAATCGCCAGTCTTCGTGAGACCTCCGACAGCGTAAATCAATCCCTGAATGTCTGTACAACAACGAGGACGCGTTCGAAAGCTCTGCAATAATGGTCGCCTTTGCGGCATTAAATGGTAATCTTTCGCTTCGTCCACCAGATCTCGACATGAGTGCGACGAACGAATCAATTGCTCTGTTATCACGTTATCGGTTAGATATTCGGGCGACAAAAGAGGTAATCGAACGTGAGTTAACAGTTGAGGTAAAGAATCCTTTTTTATTAAATAAACAACAGATTATTTTAAAATATTGAAACAATATAAAAATTAATTCAACAATTACTTGTCGAGAACTATCTTTCTTAACCCACGCTAAAATCGACTGAAACACATCCTCTTCGCCGCTAACATTGAGCTCATCCTTCGAAATAATATCGATCACATCAACGAATGAGAGCGACAAAAATTCTTCCGATTTCGCCACTTCTTGATAATGTTTTTGAATAAACTTCTTGCACGCGTCGACAAGAGAGTCGCATCCATACGTGTCGGCAAACACTTTAACGCCCAACACGTTGTTGGCGTGCAATCGTTTCTTTAAGAATTCGCAACATTCGGCGCGAACGCGCGTTAACTGCAAAAACGAAGACGCGATCAGAAGTGACTGAACGTTAGACGTGGTTATCGTTATATGTCCTGAATATGCGAACTGAAGCACACTCTCCAGAGCGCAACAGTCAATACTGTCCTGTATTTCGATAAGCGTTTGCTTGCTTTCGATCATATCGTGAGTGAACATCGCGTGGAAATATCTATTCATTCATTTATATCAATCATACACAACATAACATTTGATAAAAAGAAATCAAATATAACGTACGGAATGGTTGCCGAAAGTACCACTCGATGTGCCAGAAATTCTTTATTATCCACCTATTCATGCATTCATTGATAATGAGTACGTATAGTATCAAACAATATATGCGTTTAGATATACCTTAATAGTGACGTCACATAATTTGTTTTGTTGTCTCAATTTGTTGAATAATGGGAAACAACTGACCGCCAAATCTGTTTGCTCGAAGTGGTAGTAGTCGTCACTAATCATATCACTTATAGCCATCGAGTCTTCTTCGAACGTCATCTAAATTCGAAACAATAACTAAAGTTATAAGAATTTAATTTCATAACAGTTATACGATAATTACCATAACATTAGGCATAACATTAACATTAACATTAGACAAGATTTCCATAATTGCGTTAAATGTTTATATTTATCTCTTAATGCACGTGTAGTCACAGATATTTACGTAATTTGTAATTTGACACGAATTTTGTTTAAATATAAATATTGATACTATTTTTAATATGATTTGTCAGAATAACAACATTTATTAATAGTAATCGTTTGTTATGTTGTTATTGGTTATGATTTATGGTTTAATATCGATAATCATAATCATAATAATAGTCACGAAATGTTAGTAATACTTTTGACTTTTAAACAGCTAACACTTACATTAGTGTTACAGTAACACTGACATACAGTATCCATACATCATTTCGTCACTAGGTTTCAATTTTATGGATTTGAATACTGCGTGTCCGCCTATATGTACCAAATCTAATATTAAATGGTTATCTCTATTTTTTTGGTTTATAAAAAATTTTCAATCTTGCCATTGAGATGTTAAAACGAGTATATTTCACTACACTAATCTATTATCGAGGAATAAAAAATTGTTAGAGAAAAGAAGGGAAATTTTTTTAAAAAATTCTGAATATGAGCAAAATCAATATTCAATATCTATATATTTAATTTCATTTGGCTGTTTTTTGAAATAGATATTCTGGCCAAACAGTAACAGATAGAGGTATATAGTAAATTAGTAAATTGTTTCCCCGGTCCTGAGGAGGTCGGCAAAACTATTCGAAAAATTCTAAACTTTAGTTTAGGGGTGGTTTGGAGGGTATGAAAACGGATACAAAGCCTATCAAATTATTGTGGAAAAGTTCATGCATTACAAATGCAAATGTGTAACACAAATATTTCCGTTAACGTTAGCCAGTGTTTAGACCAAAGCTCACAGCAAGTATGTGTCGTTAATAAACCAGACATCGTTTTCATTTGATAGGCTCCTGTTAGTCTAGAAATGTATCGAATAAGTTTGAATTGAAAATATTTACCCTCTTTTCCCTTCTTTTTTAAGTTTAATACAGTTGTATTATTATGTTGCTACGGCGCCTATCAAATAAAAACGATGTCTGTAATAAACAGTGTTTTTTGAAAAGGGGGATAACTACGAAATCTAACGTATTACCGCGTATTACTCGCGATCGCGAGTTTGGCGAAAAGGGATGAATTTTTTGCCCCAAACTAACTTTACTCGCGATCGCGAGTAAGCATTAAAATTTTATTAAAATTGACATTTTCTTACTCGCGATAATTTCGGGTTT
>JAQGAW010005079.1:0-10091 GCA_034698025.1 Phthiracarus crinitus | reverse complement strand
ATGAAGATAGGAGTCTATTTTATTAAAAAATCCCTTTATTAACATAGAGAAAAAATCCCTTAATAAATATAGAGACCTGTCCACAGACGGACGGACGGACAGACGGACATTGCAAATCCAATAGCTCCTTTAGCATAAAGTGAGCTAAAAAGCTAATATTTTAAATTTTAATATTGGCGTTTCAATTATCAATATAAATAGAATTAAACAAAAAGGGTTTTATTCATTTAATGGGTTAAAAAATATATTATTTTAGATCAGTATTAGTTTAATGCAATATTCTTTATCGATAGAAAATTGTTAATTTAGTTCTGAAAAAGTTTTGACTCTGTGATGGAACAGAGAGATAGATATAACTTTTTCATTTCGATTGTTTTTATTAAGTGAATAAAACAATTTAAGTTTACTATTGAACAGCTTTGGGTGTGAAAGTATAAACAATAAATAATGCATATATTGTTTATAAACTTAATTAAATATTTTTGTATAAAAAAACTTATTTCATATCATTTGAATATTGTAATGGTATACTGATTTAGGTAATTGATTTTATATAGAAAAGCTATGAGAAAATATTAAAATTATTTGCAACTTATCCAAAACTAACGAAGAAAATTTTTTATTTTATTTTAACATATATTAAACGTTTCTTGTTTTATAAAACTGATATTTTAATACAATATTCGAGCTTTTACACAATGTCAGTGCTGCATTGTTTCGATTACAAGTACACTGAATTGTATTAAAATTATGTTGTATAAAGTAATACTTTATATTTAATAAAAATTAATTTCTAAAATAATTAATGGATGTAATACTTAATCACTTGAAACTTAAAAACAATACATATTATTTTCCAGTTGGCTATTATCATAAAAATTTAACGGAAATTAGTGTCGTAACAGAATATCAGACACCGGTATTTAATAATTTATATAATATAATATCAATTTTTATATTACTATTCATTTTAAATTAAAAATTATGATCTGATTTATTTATTTAGTGGTCCGACGGATTTGTGCATTTACATTACAGCGCTTCGGAGTATTTTAATATACTCTCTTCTAAATTTAATGTTTCATATACTAATTATATGCAAGGTATCGGACTTAAATGGATATCTGAAGGGGTATGTAAAATATTCATATTTTAATCACCAATTTCTGCTTTAAAAATATCTCTAGACAAATGTATATAATTATGTATATATCACCGAAATTCTTACTATAAATTTGTTTTTAAACTTTAACTTTATCTTTAAAATTGTTACAATTTACAGGCTGAGGGTTGACAGTCAATCCTCAATACAAGTTATTTTGCTATGAGTGACATAATTTTCAATTATAATTTAAATTATAGGCAAATGAAGATATTATATTAACTGAGAGAAATCTAGAACAATGGTTATATAAATATGCGGTTTCGCCATGGATTAGAGAAGAGCATAATTTGGCTTTTATTAGCTTATTATATCCAATACATAAAAATTTCATTAAACAAATGATGAGTTCTTTTGCTTTAATTACATGGATGTTTATCTTTGTGTCTGTTATTGGAATTACTATTATCGCATACATCAATGATATATACAAAAGTAATAAATTTAATTTTATAAATAAAACTTGATATTAATTTATATGTTTAATAGAAAACACTAATCAAATCAACAAAAATGCTAATTTCGGGAAAATATTTTTCGTTGTTATTTCGTGTTTACTAAACCAGTCATCAATTAGAAACAATAAATTTCTAGCATTAACTGTTTGGTCAATTATGGCACTGGTATTAGTTTGGAGCTTTACTGGACTCATATTATTTCACATACTATTTCAACCAATGAACTCAATCAATACATTGGATGAATTAATTGCCACTAATATAACATTATTGACTGGCAAGATGTCATTCGTGCAAAACCAGGCATTTAATTTAGAAACTAATCCAAACTATAATTTGGAACAAGAAGACCTACAATTATACAAATTGCTGGTAAACAGGACTATCCTAACAATTATTGATTGGGACGGACATGTAAATATTTTTTAATTTTCGACAAAACACATTTAAATACTCGATGCAAATTTTGATTAGGCTTTAAAGGTTTAAAAACTGTATGTTAAATTTTGTCTACAATTCAAATGTATACAATGTATACTAAACGAAATTATCGCAAGCTTAAGCTAGCTTGAGCTAAGTTGAGCTAAAAGTTAGATTTTTTTTATGCCCAGTAGCTTGAAGCTTAAGGTTACGAGAGATTGCAAAAATATGCTCAAGCTAGAGGCTCAGGATATTGAGATTATTGAGCTTATTATCCGACAAAATATTTTCAATTCTCAGGTAATTAAAATCTTACTATAATTTTTTTAATACATATGAATATATTTTCTTGTATTTCATGAATCATGTATTGTTTGAAACTTAATTTATTTATGAATTTTAATTGAAATTATTAATTATGTTTAATTTAGCTAACATTTTGACATTATTTTATTTTATATAAGCTCAAAGCTCAAGCCCAAGCCCGCCATATTTTTTAAGCTCTAGCTCATGATAAGTTTTAAAAAATATACTCAAGCTCAAAGCTCTGTGATAAATGAGCTCGAGCTTAACAAGCTTTGCATATTTGAGCTTTTTGCGATCATTAACTATACGATACATCGCGGAAGTGCTTTTTTGATATTTTATTTTATAAAAGATCGATAATTTTATTACTGTAAAAATAAATAAAAAATAAATGCAAACATAGAACAATAATAATATGTTTTGTATGGATGTAATCGTTTATAGGATGGTTCAGCCAGAGTTGCTAACCTTATACTAAAAAACATGGTTTACGTGAGAGAAGGCTGTATGATTGATTCGTTACTTAATTTGAATCCTCATTTAAGTTCTCGAATGGCGATCTCAAAACAAAGATATTATCCTCAACTCATTGGTTTTGCTATCAATAAAAACTATACAAAATTACGAGGAAAAATATACAAAATGTAAATTTATTTCAAATTCGATTCTTTAAACTTATTTTTTAATGCTTTATTATGGTTTCCGTGTTATAGCTTAGAATATTCAGTTGAAGCTGGAATAGAAAATAGGTATATTAATTATAAAATATTTCACGAAAAATACTCTGGACACCAAATGATGAGTGAAACCGAGGATTATAAACAAATTAATCTGAATGTAATAATAGATATGTTTGGTTTATTAGCAATCGGTTATGCGTTTGCTTTATTAATTATATTATTTGAAAATTGTAACATTTTCTATTAATGTATCACAACAAATATGATTTAATGATATAATCGATTTAATATTTTATTTGCAAAAATAATCTTTGAAATCTAATTAATAACTATAAACTCTTTAAACCTATTTATAGAAATCCATATTTTAATCGATTGGCGCTTAACATTACCGGTTAAAGTTTATAACTAAACATTAAACTAAATATTAATAAATGATTTAAAATAAAGATTTAGAGATACTTAATCGAGTTCTTATTAGAATAATGATGATTTATTTTACAAAAAAAGAATATTATTGTACAGTAACGTTCACTTAACAGTACTTTACTAACTTTCCTCTAACTGAAACAGATCTCTCTAACTTTCCATTACAGGGCAATATTACAATATTACCAGTGAATTATTTCACTAATCCTAGCTCATTAATGTTTCTTTAATATTATTATAAAATATTCAAAACTCAATTTGGATCACAAAAAAATTATTTTATGAGTGAACATAAATTGACTAAGGTTCCACTAAGGGTTAATAAAATTTTTATTTCCTAGGGTGCTAGCGCAGGGATGACCCAATAGAAATTTCCAAAAGTTGCCTCCACCAACCAATAACATAAAATATGGAAAATTCAAGAAAATAAAATATTTAAAAGTTTCTGATCAAATGTAAAAAGATTTTCTATCAAAATCGATGAGTATTTGTTATCCCCTTTAATTTTTTCCATAAAATTATCATATAAAATCGTCGAATTTTTTGGGGGCGTGTGTTAGGCTTTCTGAGAAAAGTTTTTTTTTGAATAATATTTTTGTCTGAAGACAAAATAATTATCTTTAAAAAAATATGAGTTTTGATCCCCCCTAAAAATTGAGATTCCCTAAAAACAGACCTCCTCCTAGAGCTTTTGAACTTTGTTAAGTGTAAACATCTTGAGAGCGTTCAAAATTTCATGAATTAGAACTCAAAGCAATTAGTGTTTAAAAATTTTAGACTATAATAGTTAATTCGCTAATTTTAAAATATACTTATAAACATAAACTATGTTTTGAAATATTAATCTATAATCTTCTTCTGCCATTCTTGAACTGATTCCAACTATGATTCCACTATTACATCATTAAAGGTGCTATTTTCATATTAGAGCATAATTTTCAATTAAATCTATTTGCATGTAAAATTTATTTTGTAAATAATACGGCCTAACTCTAATCTAATTATTGCTTCAGTTTCTTAAAAAATAATTATATAATAAATTAAGTGTTTTAACTATTTTTAACAATCAAATTTTCTCTAAAACAAAAAATAGAAAAAATAAGCTAAGTGCAATCCAGACATCGGACATGAGATGACGGTCGGACATTCAAACAAAGGCAAATCATTATATCTGAATTTTACAAAGTCAGATAAAAAGCTATTGTTTTAGACCACTGCATTGTACTCTCAATATTCTTTGGCATAATTGAAAAATTTTTCAATTAAAACCGATGAGATTTTGTGACACCTCTAAACTTTAACCAAAATTTCAAATAATTATCGTTTAATTTCTTTGAGTTTTTAGAGTTAGTACAGTTTAGGTTTTCATCAGGAAAAAAATTCGAAAAAAAGTTCGAAAAAAGTTCGAAAAAATTTTTGGTCCTACAATTAATATATTGTTTGATAAATTCGGTGAATTTTAAAACCCCTATAGAATTTTGAAAAAAGTCCAAATGAGACCCCCTATTGACCAACATTCGTTGGATTTAATAATAATAATACTCTGATAAAGTAATATTGGTTTGATTATTAACGGAAAAGTTAAAAAGATATCATAAATCAATCGGCATAGTAAACTGCGCTATTCTCGCTTATATAATATGTTTTTTATGGAAGGCAATTATTTTTTCACTTGTACTATATATATAAATTGGAGTCTAAAAATAAAATTTAAAAAATATGTTTTATAAAGGGTTAATACAATATCTAACATTTTTATAGAAAAATTAAATAAAATAGTTATTTAAAATTAAGATAATAAGTTATTAAACATTAGCCAAAATCAGAAACAAAATTTTCTATTAAATTATTGATATTTTTTTAAACTGATAGCAAATTCTGTTTTATGGACTTTGTTTTTTCTTTTTTTCGATCGTCCGTTCATCTCTTTATATTATTTAATAATTAATAAATATTTATAATATTAATATAAAAACTAATATAAAAATTTGGAATGTTCATACTTTAGTTTCGATAATAAATATTGTAAACAAATATCAGGTACACCAATGAGCGCCAATGATTCCCCAGTTTTGGTAGAATTAGTAATGCAACCAATAGACGAACTTATAAATATTTTTTTAGATAACCTAAATTTTATTGTGGCTATGTCGACGACATTTTACTAATAATTAATAAAAATGATTTTAATAGATTTTTAACTTATATTAATAACTTGCGAATATTTCTAAACTTTACAGCATCTAAAATGGATTATCAAATCAATTTCTTAGATGTTTTAATTTATAGAAATAACAATTGCTTAGAGACATCAGTTTATCGAAAACCGTCCTATTCGGACAGATATTTAATTTATTTTTCATATAACCCTAAAAGTCATAAATTAGCTGTTATTAGGTCTTTAGTATTAAGAGCTTTTAAATTTTGCTCAAATATTTTCCTATTGAATAAGAACTAGAATATATTAAAGAAGTGTTGATTTCAAACAACTATCCGTTATACTTAATTAATAATACTATAATCAAAATTAAAAAAGAATTGTCAAAACACCTAAAATCAAACAAACTTATGAACACATTTTTTCTATTCCTTATTATATGGGTCTAAGTGAAACTTTATTCATTTAAACATTTGAACATTTAAAAATATTCAGGTTTATTTCAAAACGGATAGATCAAAATCTTCGTTTTATTATCATAAATCAATTTCTAATTCAAAAAATAATTGTAAGGTTATATACAAATTAAAATGTCAAAACTGCCATTTTGTATATATTGGTCAGACAAAAAGAGAAATAAAATACAGGATTAAAGAACATAAAAGAGCATTAAGTGGTGATTATACTAATTCAGCTGTGGCCACACATGCATTTAAATATAACCATTTTATTAAATTGAACCAAAATATAATAACCAAAAATAATAACTACAACGAAAGAATTTTTCTAGAAAATTGGGCTAAAAATAAAAATGATCTTAAAGGTATTCCACTCATGAATACCGATAAACCTAATATACCGGGACAATTATACCCATTTATTATGTATAAAATTTTTAATTTTAAACTTGTCCAAAACTGATCTTAGGGTCAATTTTTGGACGAGAGTATAATATAAACCATAAAAACTTTAAAAACTTGTATTATTGTGATTTTGTTTTTTTTATTATTAATATTTATCATTTTTACAAAGAATAATTATAAATATTATTTTACTAATTACATTTTTGCTTATTAAATATACTTTTTACATACGTATCATATATACAAGTTATCCGTATTCAAACTAATGAGATTGATTGATAATATAACAGATAGCTGTTACTAAAGCTTTCGATTTAATTGAATCCAAACCACATTGAAAATAAGCCACCGATAAGACATAAATAAGTTATTGAATCCATTTTTGGATAATGAGTGCAATATGTATCCATATGTATCCATTGACAGTACATGTTCAAAATACACCAATTTTGATAAGGGATGTGTAAAGTCGGCATATTTTTCTGTAATTAAATAATCGTTAATGCAATTTTTACGAACGATTTTGTGAATTGTATTTTCAAGTATATGTTTCACATTAAATTTGAAAGCTAATAATTAGACCCCGGATTTTTTGTTAAAACAATTTGGTTTTTTTGTTGTTATATTGTTGTTATATACAAAATTATATATTTTGTTGAAACCAAAACTTATTTTTTTCATCACATATCATTATAGTATCACAATAATCACATTTAGACTTTTTTAAAAGTTCAATGGGAGCAGTAAACTCATAGTATTTAGAATAATTTTTTGTACAACAAACCAAAATTTTAAAATTCGATTTTTTTCTTTACACAAATAACACCCCTTCAAAAAACTAAGCGATTTTAAATTATAATTTTTTAAAAAATTTTACCAAATTTAATTAATTTCTTGTGTATTTACTAATTTTTATTTATTCTTACATAAATTTTGCCAGTAAAGTGCATTTTTTAAAAATTTTGTTGTAAAAACAATTTTTGGCAAAATTTTGTTGTTACAAGAAGATTTTGGATTTAACAAAAAATTAGTAATAATATTTAGGAATTTTATAATTTAAACTAAAATTTGTTTCGTATAGATACTCGAGAACTGTTTTTCTTATTACGTAATTTCATTTTAATATAATTCTATTATTTTGGTTATACAGACTTATTTCATCCGAATGTATTAATATCGATACATTGACAGAAATATTATGTCTATAAATTATAATATCAAAGCTATAGTGTTTTGGTTGAATACCAGTATGATTTAAATATGTTTCATTAAATATTATCAAACAATATTGCGAATATTTCGTTTCTGGGTTGTATTTTTCGAATCGTATTAATTTTTTGAATTTATTAAATTATTAAAAACTCCATAAAAATCCGACTTTACTTTAATTTTCATAAATTTCAGCAAACGCCTATTTATTTTTTTTGCAAAATTCAGATATATGGATGTGACCCTGTCTGTCTATCTGTCTGTGTGTGTACTCTATGTTTATTAATGGAAATTTTCTCTATATTAATTAAGGGATTTTACAATTCAAAAAAGGCTCCTATCTTCAAAAAAAAATCCCTTTATTAACATAAAGAACAAAAAAGACTCATATCTTCAAAAAAAATCCCTTTATTTTAATGTTATAGGCAATTTTTTAATATTTTTAACGGATTTATTTGATATAGGTTTTTTAAAATCCTATTAAAAATATAAAGAAAAAATCCCTTAATAAATCTAAAGGTGTACACACACGGACAAAGGCAAATCCATAATCTGAATTTTGCAAAGTCAGATAAAAAGTTCCAAAATAACATTAATAAATAACAAATGTTTTTTGTAATTGCATTTGTCTTTATTAAAATTATAAAATTTATTTATATCTGTTTTTGTTACTAATAGATCGTAATGTGTGTGGAATATGTTATTTGTATAGCTGTTATGTACTTTGTGTACTCCATTGTGAATAATAATTTATTAAAATTTTTCATTATTTTAAAAAATTCCAAATGTCCTGTAATTTAATTCAGTATTAGGTTTAGTAGATCTATGTATCAATACTTAACATAGCATAACATAAGCTGTTAAATATATAAAAACAACTTTTACGTTAAATAAAACTAAAGTTGGTGGCGGTTTGACTTTTTTCAAACCGAACCGAACCGTTTTGGGACGTGAAACAGCAAACCGCGGTTTAAACCGCCAAACCGCCAAATATATTAGAATTTATTAGAATAATGTTTAAACAAATTTTTATTAATAAAACTACATTCAATTTAGACTATTTAATTAATTTTAAATTATTTTATCGTTAATTAAATAAAATTTCATTAAAATATTGTTGTAAAATAATTTATGTCACATCAGTGATAAATAGTCAAAACGTAATTATAACGTATTAATGATACGTTATATGCATTTTTGCATATAACATAACAGTTATGTTTTGAACGCAATGCCGTTAACATTAAAACATAATTCAAACCATTTTTAAACTAAAATATATGTTAAAAACAGCGTGTTTTCGCAGCCATTAAGGCTAACATTAACTCACTTATAATTAAGTGAAACCACTATTTAATTAAAACCATTGATATTATTATTAAAACATAATCATTATTAACGAATTATAATCAAATTATTATCGAATAAAAACGATTTAAATTAAATGAATAATTGATCAAAAATATCGAAACAAAAGTACACAACATTTGGCGCAGTCATTAACGCAAAGAGCGGGAGAAGAGTCACGCAAACAACGAATTGGAGAAAAATTAGTATTAGTTTTAATTTAGTATTTAATTAGAAGTAATTTAGGATTAGTTTTAATAATAATTTAGTTTAAAATTATGCTAAATTTAAGTTAATTTATATTCTATTGTATGATTGATTGAATGCTAATAACGAACGAATGATATAAACACAACATGTGTTAGACATCAAACAGGATAGAAGACAATTGATGTCAAGATATTGAAACAAAATCAAATATAATTTGATTTAACATTTAAGCGAATTGGAAATTAAACGATAAATACATTAATTGTTTCAATGCACTCGAAACAATTGAAACTGAAATAATCGAAACGATTTAAACTGAATTAAGAATTCAATACATTGCATGCGATTAAACTTAAAATTGAAATTCAATAGGAATTGAATTAAAAATAATCAAATAAATGAAACATAAACTAAACGAATAAAACGAATTGAGATATAAAATACTCGACATTAAACGAATTGATTAAATTGAAACAAAAATTAAACTAATATACCACTATATGTGATGCCAGTTTAACTGATTCCGCAATATATGCGATGAATTGATTGAAATTTGTTGTCGTGTTGTTGATTAGGTTTAAGCATTAGTTTATAAATAAAATTATATTTAGATTTAAGTTAAGCTATAAGTTTGCAAAACGGGTGAACCGAGCCGTCAACAACCGAAACAAGCGGCAAGAAAGACATTGACTATAAAGTCTTAAGCAATAAAGGCTCCAAAGTTACAAAACTCACAGAAACAGAAACACTGTTTAACAGTGAATTTAATCGATTATCAAAAATTGATTTAAGTGATAACATATCAAACATTGCTAATACTATTGAAATAGATTCTAACAGTGAATCAGA
>JAQGAW010005078.1:0-10092 GCA_034698025.1 Phthiracarus crinitus | reverse complement strand
TTTTTGCATTAATAATGTTTTACATTCATAATAATACACAAACAAAAAATTAGTGTTGGAGTTGGAATGGAGTTGGATTGAGTCTCTTGTGGAGCTAATTGGAGTTGGAGTTCAAAATTAAATTTTGAGTGGAGTTGGATTGGAGTTGGAGTCAGTTTTATAATTTTTATTGGAGTTGTTGTGGAGTTGTTGTGAATTCTTAATGGAGTTGGTTGGAGTTGGAGCAATTATTTTTTCCAATTTCTATCTCTATTTTCAAACACAAATTAAACTGTTTAATCAAACACGTTTTGTCTTATTGTTCTAATTAATTCACTGAGCCATTCTTTTGTTTCCGTTAAGTTGAAGGTCAATCAATTATTTAGCTTATGGCGTTTTTGTAAACCCCAGTAAAATTACTTCAGTTTATGATAAATAAGGAACAGCTATTTTGGGAATGAAAAGTAACAGTACAGAACAGTAAAATATTTATAACACAATCAGTAATAACAAAGGATAGTGATTTCCGGGATTAAAGTGGTTAAAACGGGAGGAAACCGGGAACTAAAAATATGTTAAAACCGAGAACTGTTTCTGGAAAATTTTTTTTTGTTAATTTAAAGAAATTTCAGAAATGATTTTAAATTATGATATGGAGTCTATAGATTAGATAAAGTAAATCGTTGACCATTATCATTCAATAAATCTCATACTTTTATCACGACATGAAATACTTATATAAGATTTTTGTCCTAAAATTAACCACAATTTAATAAATATAGCAAAAACGAGAACTTTATTCAAAAGATGAGCATTTCCGGGTATAGATTTCCAGGTCCGAGTCTTTCGGGTCTTTGCCAAATACTCGGACACAGACCTGGACTCCCATAAATTATTTAGGACTCCGACTTCTATAGTTTTGTGGGACCTGGACTCGGACTCGGACTTCCAGGCAAAGACTCGGGCCTTGGACCTGGGTCCTCTTAAATCATGGATATTCCTTTTTCACATTTCTTGAAAACATGTTAAAAATGTTAATTGTCAGAAAAGTTTGTATGAATACAAAGAAAATAATAAAAAGCTAAAATTTTTTGTGTAAAATTTATTTTAGATGAATTTTTAACTCATTTTAGATCAAAAATGTATAAATTATATAGAAAATCGAGGTCCGAGTCCGGTTCTCGGTCTTTCAGCGTGGGACTCGAACCTGGACTCGGACTCATGATACTTTAACTTGAACTTGGACCTCATTGAATGTTAGAGACCCGGATTCGGACCTGGACCCCAAAAGACTCGAGTCCCGAGTCCTGGTCCGAGTCCCGGGTTAACTTTTGGACATCTATACGCTTTATATAATCTGAATAAATTAAATAAATCTATGTCTATATTGAGGCCATACACACATATATTGTCTTTTGTTGAGATGTGTTGATTGATTTGATTTAAAGTTAATATTAATTTTATGCTTGCATTCACTAAAATTGCAATTAAATATAAACTTGTGTAAGTAATTCTTTAAGTTGAATGAATGAGAACGATTACAAAAATTTTTTCCTTTTAATTTTTCAATAAAAACTTTACTTATTTTAAATTTCTTATTCAGTTCATTCTTCTTTTAATTCAAATTATTATGAAAAATTCACATAAAAATGTTGATTAAATAAATCGATTCGTTGTTTTAATAAATGATTAGTTTTATAAATCTGTTGCTGTCTTTCACACATTATCAACATTAGTGACACTTTTTTACACATTTATAACTTGTTATTTTCAAACCTATAAATTCTATAATGTAACAAATACATTCAACATCGAACTTGAAAGTTTCGACCTTTATAACCTTAATTCATAAATTTATAAAAAAAATTAATCGTTCACATGATTAAGTTAAAATAAACATTTTAAATATTATTTTATTATAAATCAAATTATATTAATATACAAGCATATTTACAATTCAATGTTATTAAGTTGAATTTTTTAATTTAACTCAATTTCAAAATAATTAAACTTTAGTTGCTTCGTAAATTATATCGTGTGGATTTTTTCTTTTGATAGCGTGAACTAATTTTTTGCACCATTTACATATATACTTTTGACGTCATGTTATCAAAAGAAAAAAGTCACACGATATGTCGTCAAATGCAATGAATAGGGATAGGATATTTGGGTAAATACCGAATTTTTACTCTTATTCTGAACGCTTTGATACTTATTATTATAGTAGTGCAACATAAAACAAATAATATGGGTCCATTTTTATTTTACCAAATTTACCGAATTTTACCAAATTTAATGTTTATTACCAAATAACCGAAAATTATATTTATGTTACCGAATTACCCAAATTCTATTCAAAAGTAAGTCAAATTTGATGAGTTTTAGGAGGGGTCACATTTTAAAATTTTTTAAGACTAAAAAGTTTTTTAAATTTTTCTAGACTAAAATTCTAAAAAAATTTAAAAACTACTTCATCTTAATCTTGTTTTTAATTTGTTTATAATGCTAAAAATTTGATAATTAGTTTACCGAATAGTTACCGAATTTAATAGTTTTTGTTACCGGTTACCGACCAAAATTAATACTTTTTATTACCGAAAAATCCTATCCCTAGTGATTCACATCTGAATATATTGAGTGTGAGTAATATTATGAAAAATATTAAGTTTAGTTGTAAAAATGTTCGAAATATATTTTACTATTATGGATAACAATGCAGTAGTAATTTATCTTACAAAATGAAACTTTTTTATCAATTAACCACAAATATATAGACTTAAAAAACTTTAATCTAAAAAACATAGAATATAAATGTTTAAATTGATTTACCCTTCCATCGCCCCAAATGCCTTCTATAAGAATCTGATATGTAGTGAGTGGAGGTTTTTTCTCAGCTCCAATAACCAGAGGAACTTTTGCCATTTTCCATCTCTAGATCATATAAATTTGGTCCATTAAAATGAAATCAATTTTAATTTTCAGTTAGGCTTATGAACCTTGGATTGATGATTGTTTAGTCGCCAAACGAGATGCAAAATCTCTCCATTGTCACTAAATGGTTTGACATACACTCGAAGACTACCTAAACTGGGACCCGCTGGGTCTATAGTACGTTCAGACATATAGTAGAAGAATGACATGCATCGCGGTATTATAGAATCTGGAGTGATATCTGGACTTATCAATAACGCTCGTGTGCCTCCCCTTTGAGGCTGCAATGTGTCTCCACTCAAATTGATAAAATATCCTATAATAATAAATGACAAATTGCATTCGCAGATATTGCCAAACGGCGAAAAAATTTAACAATGAAAGAGTTGAAAATTATAGTTTTTATGGTATTACTCATTCAATAGAACATATTCATACCAGGGTTTCCCAAGGGGGGTCTAGCCCCCGTATACCCCCCTCCCCGAAAATTGAAAAAGTTGACCCCCCCTACCCAAAATTTTGAGATTTCAAGGACAAAAAAAATTTTGGTCGTATTATAAAATAATATGGCTTTTTTAAAGTCAAAAGTCATATAAAAATTGTCCATCAAATCCGATGAGTTTTTGTGACCCCTTAAATTTTGGTCAAATTTTCAAAAAATTATCGTTTAAGTTGGTTGTGTTTTTCGTGGGGGCGTGGTTTAGGCTTTAGACGGGAATTGGGGCGAAGGCAAAAATATTGTCCGCTAAATCCGGTGAGTTTGACCATCCCTTGGATTTTGAAAAAAGTCGAAATGACACCCCCCTAGACCATCAGACCTTGGGGAACCCTGGTTATATTCAAAAGCGTTTTTATTAAACTTTAGATGAATAAAGATTTTCTCCTAAAAGTATCGATAAAGTAAATGAATGATGTATACAATTTAATTAACATATTTAACTGTTTGATAACTTTTCTATAAAACATATGAGAATAACAACACATGTAAACTAAAAAAATAAGCACATGTTAACTAAAACTACTACTGTATTGGTTGACGAACTGTAACCGTTTGCTGTGATCATCAAGATTTCAGTTCATTATTGATTTAGAGATAACATGCATGAACTTTACACGAAATCATTTGACTTTAAATCGAACCAATTTCTGAAGCAATGGTTTTTCCAACTTTTCGTAAGACTCGGTTGCGGACACACACTCGATATTCTTTAGTATAAAACCGCAACAATAATCTTCCAGTTCTTGTAAGTTATATTCAGCGGACAGCGAATAAACATTGCAAACATTATCATTGGTCACACTATTCTTGACAATATCTATACATTTTTGTTTAAGCTCTTCCTCGAAGTAACAAACGGCTAAATCTAATAACTCGATCGTATCGTCCAGTTTGATATCAACGGTATCGGTGTATAGATATTTGAGAAACGAATAGTAAACCGGATATGAATACTGGGATATTTCGAGTTCGGTTTTCGAACTTTCGCGCCAATGATTGCCTGAGAACATGATCTCGAAGTGTTTGCAACATGTTTTCAGGTACAGCTTCTGGACATATATTTTCCGATTTCCAACTTTGATCACGAAATCGCTAAACTCTGGCGAATCGAATGCTCGCGAAAACCGTTCAAACATTAACGGTTTGGGGTTATCTTCGAAATGAATCGGTTTATACGTGACCTTAACTTTTGAATAGTTTAGAAATATGTCGTAAATAGTGTTTGAAAATGTCTCGCGCGGTGTTGTAATCAAAAGCTCCATACACTCGCCCCACACATAACAGTGTTTGTCTTGCGATACAGCTATAGACATGTTAATCGAACTTAACGACGCGATGTCTGTAAATTTTGTACCATTGGATACGTTTAGCATAACTGGACTCAATTTATTATCTCTGGTTCCATCGCCTATTTGGCCGCAATTATTCCGACCAAACGCGTAGATATCACCATCAGCTGACAAAAGCAAACTGTGACACAAACCGCAGCATATTTTATTAATCGTGATATCTTTAGAAATTTTCACTAGAGTTGGAGTAAGTTTTTCATCATTACTGCCAATACCGAGCTGTCCATAACCGTTAAAACCCCAACTGTAAACTTCGCCGCTTTTTGTTAAACCCAACGCGTGATACCGACCACAAGATATCGCGACAATGCTATCTCCGGTATGCATAAGTTTAGTAGGTGTTACCTGTGCCGTGCATTTATCTCCGATGCCTAAACTTCCACACTCGTTGAATCCCCAGCCGAACACTTCTCCGTTTCGCGTCAACGCTAAGCAATAGCTTTCGCCGCATTTGATTTCAATCACACTTTTCCCGTTTAATTCGTTAACGATTTGAGGATAAAAGCAATCAACTTGACAACCGTTACCGAGTTGTCCATACTTGTTCGAACCCCACGAATAAACTTCGTTATTCTTAGTGAGTGCGAGCACACTAGCGCTGTATATGCCGTAACTGTAAGCGATATCAATCACTTGCTTATTGGATAGCTCTTCAAGTTTGACCGGTTCTTTCACTTCATTTCGATGGCCTAAACCTAAGCATCCGTTATTATTACTGCCATAAACGTAAATCGTGTCGTCTTTAGTCGCAAAAATTACTTCGCTTCCCGTTTTGCCGAACACATACGCAAACTTTATACTAAGCATAAACTCTGTCTTCAGTTGTTTCAATAAATTCCATTTTTTAATCTCACACATATTTATCTGTTTTTCAGATCAATTATAAAATCACTTTGAATATTAATGCTGTTTTGTTAATAAAAATTTTCGATGCAAACACTAGATTATAATTAATAAAAGTTTTTAACCAGCCGTTAACCTTCACTTTGATTTCTATACATAATTATTTACTTTAAACATTTAAGTTTCGAAGTAGAAGTTCAAGAAATAAAATATTGCAAAATTTTTAATCCCATACAATACTATTTATATACTGCTAAAGATCTGACGAAATATAAATAACTATATTAGAAATTTGTTTTTTTCCCATGCAGTCGTTAAAAAAATTCAGTACATTTGCATTAACTTTATTTCTGTATTTATGCAGTGATAGTAAATTCGCTTTTCTGTCGATTTGTTATCGCCTAACAGTTAAGCTTATGCTAATTGCCTAACAGTAATACATTTACCCGTTTTTATTGTTAAAAAGCATAATTTATCAAAGTTTCCAAACGATTTAAATATCTATTTAATTATATATACCTGTACTTACTTGTATATTAAATGGTTTTTATTCACGAATTGCATCTGAATGTATTAAATCACTCAAATGATTTGTACTCGAACTGAATTTAAAAATACAATATGCTGTTTATTTGCATTTTTAATTATCTTTATTATATAAAATTTGAATAACCTTTAAATCAAAACGTTTGCGCAATACATTATTACTTCCTAGTTTGAAAAAAATTCTATCTATTTTTATTATTTTGACATTGAACTTGAAAACCTTATCTATAATTAATATATTGCGTAATTATCTATTATCGTGAGAGAAGCAAAGCTATACAATCAAAGTGTATTTGTAATTCAAAATGAGCTGATTTAACTCGTAAGCTGAGAGATCTGTACATACTGTTCACAATGATCTTAGTGTAACCAAACTTAACTTTTGAGGTTTACTGAGGTTTACATAATTTGCACAAAATATCAGTGAATATTATTTGGATAAATATTATATAATAATAGAATACTTAAAAATTAAAGTACACTTTGTCACAAATAGATTAAACATAACCAAGTGGTAAAATATTATTTCATCAAAGAAAGTCAAAGAATTATTCTTTGAGAAAAATAGCTAATTTTCTAAACTTTTCTCAAAGGATTTTTACCCCTTGAACATAACATATATTCACAGATATATTTAGATGTCACACAAAAGTACTGTAAAAGTAATACTCTAATATTTGTAAATAAATAGTTTATTTTTAATTTAATTTTAATCCATTAATAATTGACAATAATTATTTTTGCAACTAGTCTTTGCAATTTAATCACAACCGGAATATTGATGTAATACAGTAATGTATATCTTGTTAAAAACAAGTCTGAATCATAAAAAAATTTTTGAATTCAAGTGCTGCCACGGAAATAATCTTTCCGTAATAAAAACGTGAGTAATGTTAGTTTGTTGTTAATAGCAATACATATTTTTCAAAAATAAAATTTCACACAATTATTAGTAATTATGGATGATTTTGATGACTTACTATTAGACGATTCAAAAGTTTGTACCAAATTAATATTAATTCAATAATAAATTCTAAAATTTTTATTATATTTAATATAATAGATTAACGACGGAGAAAATCATTTATTTCACGAAAGTTTCGTCAACGCGTATGACATGGAAACGAAATTATTAAACCCGGTTAACACATCTCGAAACAATAACTATTATTTATATCAAACTCTACTCAATGACATATATAGTAAATTTAGATCAAACCCTCAAACCGATCCGGGCTTCAAAAAACGATTGATAATCTCAACCATTAAATTAAAATACGAACGAAAAACAGTCAGAGATAAGGAGGAAGTGATTCGAACGATATTTATTAATTTTAAAAATATATGCAGAGAGCAAGTGATTAATTGCGTTGTGTTTTGCTTTTTAAAGTTGATTTAATTTTTTTATATTTAGAGTCAATCGAAACAAGAAACATTTTCTGTGTTTTTTTAAACTACAAATGAAAAATCGAATCGAGTTAAACGCTAAAAATCAAGTTGAAATAAGTGGGAATCAAGAGCAGGGTTTTGTTGAAAATATTGTTTCAAAATATATCGGTTTGTATAGATTTTTGCTAATTTGAATTTGAACTAAAAATTTTGGAATTTTTGAACACGAAAATCATCGATGAGGAAAGACTCTAATTCCAGTTTGAGGCAAAAATCTGAAAAATTTTTCCTTTCCTTAAACTTAAAAACTTTCTGAGAGCTAGGGTTTCTGAGAATTTTCGGAATACAATATCAAATCATCGAGGATTGATAAAAAAATACAATATTCGCATAATTCAAATATTTGCATAAAATTTATTAAAAATAATTAAAGAGTTCACATTCAATAGATTAATGTTCACATTCTAGTTTTTAAGACTTTGATAGAAAAATCTTAGATCCCTATATTAATATAGAAATAGATATACCACTTTATAAATATGACGGTAAACATACAGACACAGAACTGACACAAAGACATAGACAAAATCATAAGGTTTACAATCAAAATAATTCAATTATCGTACGAAAAATTATTTAAATTACTTGAAAATTTCTTTTTATTAATTTTTATTATGTTTCTAATTAAATAACAGAAGAATATGTTAAGTGTCACGCATGCCGTTCATCGAACACCGAAATCGTTACTAATAAGAGACTAAATTTTGTGAAATGTAATTTATGTGAATCGGAGAGATGTGTGAAAAAGATTTAATTCATCACAACATATTTGATGAATATATATTATATTATATATTTTAATTTAAATTTTTTATATTCTTATATTCTCTGTGTAAATCAAGAAATCTCTATTTAAATATATAAATTTTATAATTAAGCAAATAATGCTGTGATTCAAAATGTTAAAAAAATTATTATTTTTATCGGGTATAGTTTAGCCAAATTACTTCATTATTATCGATATCGTAAATAGAGTTTTGACGATTTTCGATACCAAACTTTATGGCCTCATTTCTATCGGTAAATATTCTACAACTGTCGTAATAATATCTACCATTATCTTCGTTAAGCCAACCTCCGACCACATTATCGTGAATAAACGAATGTCTGATCACTTTAACCAACGCTGCATCAGTAAAACTGTTTTGAGTGGCGGCATATGCAGCCACTATTCCAGTTGTGGCGTAATTACAGTGCGGTAATATCACTGTAAAACCGTCTGGATTTGCTTTAGCTATTTGTTTGATTCGATAAAATATTAGCTTAGAGTCTGCATAATTGTCTGATGCGTTAAATTGGTTCAAAAGCTGTGTAATATTTTGGTCATCCGTGAGATTTGTGATATTTTGAGCGCTTGTGTTACTTATTACCATAAGTAACAGAATATTTAATATAAACATGAAATGCTTCGCAGTAATCTCTGGAATTAATAAATTTCATGAAATTTATAAAAGTTATAATCTAAAATATTTACCTCCCATTTTTATTAAAGTAATATAACTTAAATTTAAACTTTTCGAAATATTGTCGTTTAATTTTGCGTGTTTTTTAAACTTTTAACAATTTTTATTAATCAATGTCTACAATAAAAAAAACAGTAGAAATACAGCGTAATTTAGAAAAGTGAACAAACAGCTCATTTAATGAATATAACATATAAAAAGTACAGAATAAAGCGTTTAAATAATTTCTATACCAATGTTAAGTCAATTTTTATGTTACTAAAAATTTTGAATTCTTTCGTTTTATTTAACGATTACAGACAGCATTAGCCAGTATTTCCATTTCACTGAAATTCATTATTAATGTTTAATAAATATATTATTTTGATTACTATTGTATTTTGTGCACATTTTAGGCATAAAATGTTTAATCTAATGATAGAATTGTCACAGAAAAGCTATATTCCTTAAATAATTTGATTACTATTATAAATTTCCATTAATATTACGTAATAAATTAAGATTATATTGTCTAAAATGGAGAGAAAGATTATTGTTATAAACACATAATCCTTTTGAGTATACAAAACTAGTGCCGACAAAAATAACTGACTTCGGAGTTCATAACTTTATCGGAAGGATTAAACTGGATATAGTTATCGATGCAATGATAATGACTGTAATTATATACGACAACACAAATACCGCATCCATTATGATCGAAGTTAAAGCAATAAGAATAATTTAATTATAAGTAAAACTAAAAAGTATATGATATTTATATTGAAAATTACAGCAAAAATTTAATTTTTTGATTTATATACACATTTCTTTGAAATCATTTCTAATTATTGTCGCTGTTATTGAATCGCTTCAAAATCTTTTCTTCTTTCTTCTTATACATCAATTGGATCGACAGATAAGCGGCAATCAATGCTGGTATTAATATCAGATTAAACACTAACAGCGATATCAACACATTTCTGGTCAAACCTTCGACATATGGAAAACTGATGCCTTTTGGGTATGGTTTCAGTGATTTTCTGTGTTCATA